>JAQGBT010001289.1:0-33807 GCA_034698585.1 Disparrhopalites patrizii
CATCCTGACACCTGCTGACATCAGCATCGGTTCCCACCCAGTGACCCGTATGGTGTCGTAATATGTGGCACGCGCCTATGTCAAATATCATGTAAAAGCCCTGTCGTGAGACAAAAACGCATATGAGTTGCTTTTGTAACGTGCATTTTGCTGTCTTTTACGATTTTATGGTGTATGAAGGTCACATGTTCACAAACCGGGCTACGTTCATTTAGCAAACTTTTCTGCAAGGGATTAGTTTATAATAATCATAATACGGTTTATTGCTCTCAAGACATACACAGTACAGTACTAATCCTTACAGTTTGTGCTTTGTTAACACACGGGCAGAGTACTGAAGACAGTCAGCATTCATTTACAATAATAATATACATACATTTGTTATATCATTTACAAATTAAGGGTTATTAGTGTCTATAACTACATTGATTCCAATAACTTGTCATATTGTTTCTGCAGAGTGTACCTTTTGTGTTGATTAATCTTTGAGAGGTGTCTAATTGATCTTCGAATAGCTGACTGGAAATACCTTTTGGTTTTACAATACATTTGGTGAAACTTTGTTTTACTGCGAGTAGATACATATTGTTTAGCCGATAAATTTAATAGTGATCTAAATCTTGGAGATTTAAACAGTGATTCGCAGAATTTATCCGACAAAGATTTTAGCCGTAGGTTAATCGGTATTAACTTTAATTCCCAAAGTATTGGCAGCTATTTGGAACGACTTATTCTAACACCAAAAATCATGATAATAACTCTTTTTTAGCATATTCAAGTACAGGTCGTATGTACGTCTTATAAATTTTAGTTAGCTGGCCTTTAGACAAATTAAATTGTCTAAAGGTTCTAATTATTATATTATGATTGAGCTTATTTGCCTTATAATATAATAATGCATTTCTTTATTATTGCTGTTATTATTGAGAGTACATTTGCCTTTAGAGTATACATAATCAAGTCACGAAATTATTAAAATACGCAAGTACAATTGGAATTGCAAATTTTAACCTTTTATAATTTTGATGACATTTTTTTCGTATCTTCTGGAAAAAATCTGCATGTAGTATAGAAGCAAGTCTGTGAATTGCTCCCGCTTCGCTTTTGATTGGGGGATTGGGTTGAATTGATTGGTGTTGTATGTACGCATTGTATGTAGATTTTAGATTTAGTGACCGTTGCCGGTCAGCAAAAGGACTCTTTCTTCGTCTTGTCTGCATCAGATATAAATTTATTGCTCTACATTTCTATTATTAGATTTTCTATTCAATTAATTATACTTTCGTTTTCTTCGTGATTGTAGCTGTACTTTTTGTGGCTTAATAAACATAGCCTTAACTCTTCTATGTCGCCATTGATTCATTATTTTAATTATAACTAATTAAGATTTAGTGTAAAATCCCCATTTTCCCGAACCAGTAACACCTCTCACTGTGTTTGCTTTAATACTCTATAAAGTGCTGTAAGTTTGTTGTTTGTTTATGTAAGCGCACAATTTTCGCAAAATAGGAGGTTTTGTTTTGTTTTGTTTAACTTTGTTTTTTCCATGCTATTATACGTACGAAAGTACGATTTTGTTTTGTGCTTGTTTAGTTTATCCAATTTCCAGTTTGTTTCTAGTGTTTTGTTTTTGGTAATTACCCAGGTAGCACAGAATGCTCGAAAGGGCGCTAAAAACGTGCATGCAGCGGAGTCAGTTTGCGCTTTAAATGCATCGGTTTTGTCCGCCCGCACAGATATGGAAATTTAAGGCAGAAAATGGGTCTGTTTATGCGAATGCGTTAGGGGATTGGCGCAAAATAAGCGCATAAATTGCACGTATTTCATCGCGCAAAACCCATGCATCATTAAAGCGCATTTTACACACCGGAGTTTACACTCATTTTCCATCGTCGGAAAAATCAGCAGCTTAACGACGTTTAATATATGCATATTTTCCGGCTTGTCCTCAGTTTTAGAGGGTGAAGCGCATTTAATGCGCAATTTAGCTCAGTTTGTGCTAGCTGGGTAACAAAAGTGCAACAAATACAAATCATAATCGTGACAAACTTACAGTTACAGTCACTATAGCGAATAAGCGGTTAATTTTTATATGGAGCATGTTGCAAAAGAAAACTTCGGTGGTGTCAATGTCTATCCATTGTATAATTTAGATGTAAAATAATTCTAAGAAATTTAGACTTAACCTGGTTTGATACGGTGTACTATACCCGCAATTCAAATACACATGTATATTTTGTATATTTGACTTTTTCGTAGTGAACCGCAATTTGTAAAGGTTCAAATCACGTGACGTTTGACACACGTCGGCTGTTAGGACGGCGCAAAAAAACGAAATTCTTTGAGAGTCTGAGTCGGGGAAGAGACTTCACAAAACCCAAAAAAACTAAAAACGTTTTAATATTACGTTTACCTTTAAATATAATTATATTAAATAATAAATTAATATATATAGTTATTTATTTTGATTAGCTATTTTTTAATATTATTAACATAACAGATACCTCCTGTCGACCCTTTGAAGTCACAAGTTTTTCTTTTTGAGTGAGCAAAGATTTCAAAAGGCATGAAGGCCCGTCAGCGTAATTATCATGGATTTTGAAAAGGTGAGTTATTCATAAACTTTGTGTAGTTATTACAATAAATTGTGAATTTACATTATGTATAGCAATATAGCCATATGTTAGTTTTTAGTTAGTACGGTTGATTCTTAGTACAAGCCTACGAGTTTACAATTTACAATGGACACATTTAATGAATGTAAAAATTGTCCGGATGTACCTATTGAGTAAATTAATGATCAATGCTGATGAGTGTTCAATGTTTAATGTTCCATCATTGCTTCAACAATTAATTCACTGGATAGTTAATAGTTCGTGTATTATGTAAATATCTATCCAGCTTTGTCTGTTTTTCGCTTCAGTTCAGAATAGAAGATTTTGAGGGCATCCTTTTAAAGTGTGTCCAGATGGTGTATATAGTTGGCAGAATGTTCACAAGATCCTTTTGAAATGAAAAATGTATTGCAGCGTTATCCGCATGTTAGAAGATTGGGCTGCTGGAATCATTAGTTCATTACGCCATTAGTCCTTATCCGGATGTTTTTGTACTTGTGTATACTTAATTATGTGTAACCACATGAAAGCGTTGTGAATTTAAAGATGTTGATATAGTTATCATTTATGCAAATATTGTAACTGAAATGTACATACATATAGATTGTAACTTTATATAGGTTATAAGTTATAATGAGGCAACGACGAAAGTTTGCTTGATGTAAAATTCTAGTTAAATCCATGCATACCGTAACTACATTGTATATACCTACTCCTACATTATTGTCATCTTCGTTTTGTGTTGTATCTTGCAGATGAACGTACCGAGAAGACGACGAGGAAGTTCGAAGTCGGAAGATTCGCCTGTTGGAATCTCAGACTGGAGTACTACTTTCGAAGACGAAGAGAAAGAAAATATGGGTCGCGACCGGACTGGCGAATTCCAGTCTGCACTGAGGTCTCTTCAAGGGCGGGCGCAAAGGCAGATGCAACCAAAAAACGTGAATCAGTATGGCCCGAAAGTTAATCGTAACCTGCATGAGTATGCCGAATTTATGCACATTGCCAGATCAATTGGAAAGAATCTCAGCAAAACGTACAACAAATTGGAAAAATTGGCTCTTCTCGCAAAAAGAAAGTCCCTCTTTGACGACAAATCTCCTGAAATTCAAGAATTGACATTCATTATCAAGGAAGACATTAACTCCCTCAATAAAGATATAGCCAAGTTGCAAAGCAAGGCGAGAGGACATCACCATTTAAGTGGGAAGCATTTGCAGTCACATTCTTCCGGAGTTGTAGTTGGCCTCCAATCAAAATTGGCCTCAATGTCCAGCGAATTCAAACAAGTTTTGCAAGTTAGAACGGAAAATTTGAAGGAGCAACGAAACAGGCAGGGCCAGTTTAGTCAGGGCCCCGTGTCTTCATCGTTGCCGCCTTCCGCAATGAAAGGATATCCACAGGGATCAGTTCTCCTGGCCGATGAAGGAAATTCTGGAGATGATGTCTCAATCTTCATGGGTGGCGGCGATCCGCGCCAATCGCAATCCATGATGCTTATGCAAGATGAGACTGAGTCGTACCTATCAAGTCGGGCTGACACCATGCAATCTATAGAGTCGACCGTTGTGGAGCTCGGTGGAATATTTCATCAGTTAGCATTAATGGTGAAGGAACAAGAGGAAGTTGTAGGACGTATACACGATAATGTTGAAGACACCGGGTTGAATGTAGAAGCGGCTCACACCGAATTGTTGAAATATTTCCGATCAGTGTCTTCCAACCGTTGGCTAATGATAAAAGTGTTTGCATTACTGATGTTCTTCTTTGTTCTGTTCGTTGTATTTCTGGCTTGATTGTCCCGTCGAAGTTCGTTGGGCCAAAGACCGAAACAAGTCTTAACGGTTCATTTTTTTTATTATAAGAAAAAGTTTTGAAATTGCTTTTTTTCCTGTACTTGCTGCCTAAATTGTATCGCGTACACGTATTGCAACTTGCAACATGACAAATGTGATTAGTTTGAAAAAACTTCACATGTTGTTGTGTATTCCTGTTGTATCTCTGAATACCGTATGGTATTTATTGCTGATCACAACAACTGTACATATTAGTGTCTTGATCAGTTCTGTAAGCATCAGCTATGCTTCACTTCTATGCCGTGAGCGTCGAGATTTTTATTATTTTTTACATTATGATAAAAACTGCTTGTGTGATACAGTGGAAATAAAGGCTGCAGTAGTTTTTTATTCCTCTTTTAAAATTCAGTCAGTACGAAAATTCTGAAACTGAACAATCATAATTCATTATTCAATTATGTAAGTAAGCTGTATGTACGTATATTATTTAAATATTTATGAATATCCTAGTAATAAAAGAAAGTACGTTAAAAAAATTGTTACACATTGTCACGCTGACACACATAGACAGTTCACTTGTAAATTAATTTTTATACGCGAAATTACATTATTAGCCAAACGTTTTCAGGAAAATCTGGCATTTGGATGTACAAAACTGTCTTTTAATCCGAAATCAAACGAAGGATTTTGTGCATACATTTGTGAAAGTTTATTCATGGGTGAATAAACTGTCACTTGCTTCTACATTCGACTCTCTCTCTATAACTAGCTCCCTTATAACGATTTTCTATCTATGACGGTGGCACAAAATGCCTCAAAAAATTTACCTATCTAATTGTTAACAGAAATTTCTATTCTCTACAATGGTTTTTCACTATAACGGGGAAATTTTGTTGATTTAAGGGAAACCGTTAACAACAGAGTCTTCGACTGTTTTACCAAGATACTTGCCAGAATTGAAAATTACTTAAAGCAATGGAAGTTCACTATAAATAAGGTAGAAGATGTTGTGTCCAATTATAATAAATAATAATTATTATAACAAAAACGATAATTTAACAATATTTGGTGCTTGTTGCCGAAATGCCTTGTAAAGCAAAAACACAAAAATGTCTCATACAAAAAAATTACCTCAATTCAAGATGTGTATTACATGCGGATGTACTATGTGGACTCTTTTTTGCATAAGCTATGAATTGACGAATCTATTTGACCTTACATTTAGAAAATTGATTGTATGTATATTTCCGTTGATAGCTGTTTAAAAAGGTGCGTGATGGGGAGAAAATTGGTATGAGAAAGACTTTATTCACAAAAAAACAAACATTTCACCTCGCCCGTCTTGCTTTATTGACTCTACGGAGTAAAAGAGAGTACAAGAACCAGAAAAGCCATTTGCTTTCTCCAGGTGGAAATAAAAATCTCGGAGGCATAATGAATGTAAATTGCGGGTAATTTTCCTGATGTGTTCCTGTCAAATTGTACGAGGTAAAAGCGCGAGGGAGGGCGGGAGATAATAAAGTGAAAGCAGGCCATAGTGAGAGAAGAATACACAAAGGGAGAAAGTCGTGGATTTTTTTGGAGCCTGTCAATAATTTTGATGCTATCAGCTATCATCATCCACCCAAGACCGCCCCAAGCTTCCAAGTCAACTTTTTCTCCGAACATGTACATATTTTCTTGTACCTACAAATACAAAAGCCTTTTTTTTTCCTTTCCAAACGATTGAGCTAATGCCTACAACAAAGACGTGTACAAAAGAAAGACAAGGAGAGACAGAAAGAAAAAATGACAACAAAAATCAACATAATGCAGTGAAAAATAGGTGGAACTCACGCCATGCACGCGAAGGTGAAAGTTGGGGAATTCTCTCCGGTGGAAGAATGAGGACGACTGGGAGATTTTCATGGAATTCTTTTTGTCCCGTTTTTAACGGGAAAAAATGGGAGGAATTCTTTTATTTTGATAGGGTAAACATATGCCCCGAAATGGACGATACAAACCGTGCAAAGTGCAAATGCCATATCATGTGTATGTGAACTTTCTCCGCAATTGAACCCCGAAATATGATTTACGTATAGGCTTGTGGAGCAAAATATGACCTTTTATGGAGAGTACAGGGTCAAACCGGGGTCAAGACATTGGACTAGAATCGCTAGTCCACTATACACCATCTTAAACTATACAGAATCTTAAAGTACATGTGTACAATGCATCCTACAATACAATCTTAAAAATGCTTATCAAAACTCTATTCGGTCAAGAGTCCTGCCCGGGTAACAGTAACAGCTAATTTTGAGTATTTATTTGCCTTACAAGAAACATCGTTTCTTGGAGTGGATGGTGAATGACAGGATTTCTTTCTTTTTATTTTAATACAAAATAATGATTTTCTTCCAGGCCATGAATTTACATTTGACAAGCGTAGAAATTACAAAATACACACCTTCTCTTATTCAATTCCATTTTTATGATACGAAAATGATATTATTATGTACTTACGACAGACGACATAAATTATGTCACATAATAGGATTATACGATGCAAGCAAGAGATTAGTCTCTTTTGTTGACGAAATCCGTAATCCCGTATCAGAGAAGCCTTTCAGAAAAGACAAAAAACTCCCTTTGAATTTGTAAAGATTAAAGTACTGAAACTGAATGAAAACTGAGCTACGAGAAATTATCTTCAGTTTCCGTTTAGCTCCCTTTGTTTTGTAGCCAATTTACACATTGGATAAAATAAAACTCTTATTTATCATCATTCTTTCATTTTTCTTCGAGAAATACTTTCACTTTTCTCCTTCATATAATTTCTCCTTCTCACCACCTTCTCTTTTCTCCCATCTGGGACGGGGAACGTTTTTTTTTGTGCTCCATGAAACTACCACTTTTATAATTTTGTACCAATACATACATAAATAACAATAAAATTAATTTTTCTTCCCCAGTAAACTTTTCCCTACTTTAACGTCTTTTACCATTTCCCATTACCCACGCCAAAAAAAGCTGTTAAATTCCCTGCTGAAACACAGAAAGAAGAGTAACTCCGAGAGAAAATACTTAAAAAATACCAGTACACCCGTTACCCGACGAATTCCGAGGCCGGTTGAGTGAAAGATGGAGAACATGAATGACATAAAATTCTTTGAGGTGGAGCGTCCCAAGATTCCGCAGGCGTTGGTGGACGCCACGTACGAGACGATGTTGGAGAGCCAGGCGGCTCGGCGTCGGGGGATCTTCTCGGAGGACAAGTCCACGGATGAGGATCATTCGTCGTCCAACCGCGGAGGGGCCAAGAAGAAGAAGACTCAGGTGCCGCAGCCCAAGAGCGAGCCCCGACGGGGACGACGGCGGAAGGCGGTGGAGGAGGAGGACGAGGAGGAGGAAAAGCCCTATCGAGCCCACGGAGAGCGTCGCGGGGGCTTCCTCATCATTGGCGACCAACACCGATTCGGGATGGGGGCGGGGAAGGACACCGTTTATTCCTATCTCTACCCGGATGCCCCTCCCATCGACTTCTCCTTCAGCCTGCTCTCCACCGTTGAGGGTAACGCTGAAGATTTTGGTCACTTTTTTCCAACTTTTTCCCACTTTTTTTTTTTTTCAATTTTTTTCCGCTGTAGCTTATAAGTAAGGAATTTTGAAGAAGGGATGTAAATACCTATGTAGCATTCGAAGCTATAACCAAAAAAAAATATTTTTTTCGTCCCGATTTCACCGATTTCATATTATTATGATTTTTTTAAGTATACTACAGCTCACAAATGTGGTCATTTGCAGGTAATTGTGACCACTCCCATCTTCAACTGTGGTAAAAACATTTATAATTATGAAGAAAATGTTATTGTAAGTAATTCCAGACTTAATAATATGTAGGGTTATCCTCGAAGTCGGGTTGAATAATTCCGCAAAGCTGAGAAAAAGAATAAGAAATGAAGGAGGTTAAGTTAATACTTGAATGGCCTGTGGAAAACATTGACATTTTTTTTATTTTACAATTTTAATGAATTTGTTGGCCATAAATTAATGAATAATATAGGCAGGCGCTAGGCTTCTTAATTTTACATCCGTTTCTTTCATTACACGCGTAGTTCTTGACTAAATTGGTGGGTGTCCACAATTACACGCTTTACCCTACATTAAAAAACGTTGATTTTTTTATTCTCCTTCCACGCAACCTTAATATCTAATGTGATCATCGATATTTAACAATTCACATATTTTTTATTTAACACTGTATTGAGGTCGGATAATGAATTCATTTTTATATAAGTAAGATTTATTACAAATCCAAAAGCCAAAAATATTTGGACTAATTTCTAGCTGGTTTGAATCCCACTGAAACAGTATTTGATTGCTTCCACGAATAGCGGATTCAATTCAATTTTAAAAGATTTCGAACAATTATTGCTTTTATCTCAACTTAGAAAAAGAGTACATATTGCTAATCCGGGATTGTAATCTCGGGATTATGGATTCGGATTATTTTGCGAATCTTAGGCAGAATGGCAGAATTATATTCTTGTATTATGTTTGCAGCAGCTGCAGATGTTACATAAATGTAGCTTTGGCCGCCTAGCCTTAGCCTTCTTTTTTGGCATTTGACTTGTGACTCCGATTTTCGGCCGCATGTTTTCTGAATTTATTTGAATTAACTTTAAATGCTGCTTGCCTGTTTGTATGTATATGTAATATCATTATATATTTAATATTTATTATTTACAGAGATCACCGCCACCGGGGAGTCACCGAATACGAAAAGAAATTACAAATTCCCGGAGAAGACGGAGGATGAGCGGTACAAGACGTCCAGCGTGCGGCTGAGTTACAATCTCCTGGAGAATATTGATGGGATCCTCGCAGTCCTCTACAAAGTGATTGACGGGGGGCCCTTGGGACTCATGTGGATTGATTTGTCCTTCAACCACATCAGCACTTTGGATGATGATGTACGATTTGCCTAGTTAGAACTTGGATATGTTCCACCTTTGCGTACTAACGCCAGATATTTACTACCAGACAATTTATTTATGCTAAAAAAAAGTTTAATGAAATGACGTTTGTTAAATACTTTCCAACAGACACTCTCGCAATTACCAAATCTAAAGATTTTGTACTTGCACGGCAATTCCATTGCGGACATGACGGAAATCCCAAAGTTGCAGGTTCTTCCTCTACTCTACACACTCACTCTACACGTAAAATTTTTTTAATTTAAATGTGATCCATTTTGTGAAATTACTACATGCATGATGCATGCTTCAACATGCATAGATTAAATGCCCGGTTATTCTATGGGAAAATACCAATCAATATTCAGGATTTTTTAGAATTTAAATCCTGATTAATATTTTTTAGGGAAATCCAATTGAAGAAGAGGAAGGCTACCGGCCCTCGGTCCTCCACTACCTGCCCAAATTGAGGCATTTGGACTTCACGGGAGTGACCAAAGGTGATCGTGCCACATCTCAGGAATTCGGCAAGTCCTATGAGCCTTACTGGCAGAGGAAGCACGTGGAGTTGGAGAATACGATGAGGCAGATGCAGGCAGAACAAGAGATTTCCTATACGGAGAAGCTCATGAAAGAGGAGGAGGATGAGGAGGATGTAGACTTCAAGAATCATCTCCCTGCTACGTAGACCCGACAAATCACATGAACTAACACAGTATACAATTCAAAATACAATAAATAATAAACGAAATAATTTAAAAACCATAAAATTATTAGTATAAAAAATAAAAATTATTATACTTAATAATTACTTCATCACAAGATGTCAAAAATGGACAGTGCTTACAGTTCTCTGCTGGAGCTGATAGATGACAATGGTAGTTCTACTTATATATTTTAAAAATCATATGTATACAATGTATACATATTACAGGTTTTGTTCCTCCGAAATGTTCAAAGCATTTTTGATGAAACTCACGACAATGTCATCCCAGAATTTTACATTAAATTATGCCCAAAATCAGCAATTTTAATGTTCCTGCGGAAACTAGAAAGGTTAAAGCGAGGATGAGGAAAGCTGATCTACTTTTCGAACTTGCTGCAGATAAGCTGCTAAAACTTTTTGGTTAACAGTTAACAGATTTTTCCTAGCATCTCTTTAGAACAAAATTGAAGATAGAATACGGTATTTTTTCCAATTACGGGGTGCACAGCTAATTGTTTGTAATTACCAAGTGTGACCTCACATTCCTATTGTACAATCCTATTGACAGCCTATGCATAATATCAATATCAATGTGTAAGAACGCAGTCACAAAGTCACAACTTCCAGTGTTACAACGCTAACAAAACAAAGAAATATGTGCAATGCATACGGAAGGATGATTAATAATTGTACGTATTTTGTATCTTGAAACTTATAATTCTTTATCGTTTTTCCCGAGGTATTACAGTTTAAAACACATGCAATCGCAGTGTGCTTTTGATTCATTACAATTAATTATTATAAATTATAACATTATTTGCAGCAATACAAATATTATCTGAATGTATTTATAAGTTATATCTAAGACTAATATTCGTAACATCCTCATGATGTACGTAATATAATATTTACTTTACTATTTACATAAATATTATTTATTGCATGTTAACAGTTAATATCGATGACTATAACTAGATTTTTTTGACGAATGGTGGTGATGTCTTTTTGGAGAGGTGTAAGGAGAGCGACTTCTATCTCTTTCTCGATCCCTTTCATGACGGTGAGACTTTTTTCTATCCCTTCTGTCGCGGTGATGGGATCTTGATCTAGACCTCGATCTGGAGCCTGAGCTGGAGTATCTAACAGTACACACATAAACGTCATTAGACACTATATTTTGCCTGCTGTTAAAACTATGCATACAGATATGCATGGACAACTTGAATTGAAAGTCAAAACAAAAATATTTCAAAAGTTGTATCTTATAATCATTACGCCAACATTATTATGTGATTCAACGTCGAAAATGTTAGTTTCTACAGGTCTCAAAGTAATACGGAATAAATTACTCTGGTGTTTTAATGAAACTCGTTTGATTTTCACAATACTAAACGCCACACCAAAAACAGTGATTATCCTGTGTGGAGCTGGGACTGTGACACATGCGTTTGTATTTTAGAGATGTATTTAGTAATATAAAAAACAATGCCCCATGAATTATTTACTGACCTTGACTTCTTTCTTTTTTTGTGCTTGTGGCGAGGAGGACTCTCATTGTAAATTATAGGTGACGGACTTTTGCGGCCCTTTTTAGCTCTGTTTAGATTAAGCAAAATATTCCATTAGGTCATAGAATTCTGCTGCAGTTACTATACGCATGTACTTTCTGATAGCATTTATAAAAAGCTTCTTTCTTACATCGATGAACGATCCCTTCGAGACTGCCTTCCCGAATGGTCCTGCTCGTAGCCAAACTCATCCAGAGTAACAGATGTCACACGCTTCTTAAGGAACACTACATCGTCATGAGAGTCCTTGTATTTGCTACTCGTTCTGTCCGAGGATGCAGAAGTGGCAGTGTTGGAGACTGTAGTTGCGGTCGCAGGAACCGTCGACGAATCCGTTGTGGCATTAGAGGCTCTGTGAGGAGAAGAGGGTCGGGACGATGAATTGTTAACATTATTTGTACTCGTTGCTGACGAAGCAGTGCCAGAAGAATTCGTCTTGCTCGTTTTGTCCGAATTAGGGGGAGTTCCTCCTCCTTGTTTAGCTTTATTCCTGGATTCTTGGTACGCTTTTGAAAGTCCATCCACTGTCTTTTCCAGCTGCTCGATGTTTACCTGCCCAAACAAGATAACATGAATGTGGAACGTGCACCCGTACAGCACCAATATTATTTTCTTATTCAACGTCGAAAATGTTAGTTTCTACAGGTCTCAAAGTAATACGGAATAAATTACTCTGGTGTTTTAATGAAACTCGTTTGATTTTCACAATACTAAACGCCACACCAAAAACAGTATTATCCTGTGTGGAGCTGGGATTGTGACAAATTCTTTGTATTTTATATATGCTAATGCTAAATATGCAGGGTTTAACATAACTATTTTCAAAAATTAATTAAACATATCGCAACTTTATCTCGGATTCACTCTAACTTTTCTTATTGTATAATTAGTACACACCAGATGATTATGTACAGTAAGTAATATGGTTATGTCGAATTTAGTACCTTAGGCCGATTGTAGAGTTCTAGGATAACGGTGCAAATATCGACAATATCCTCAAACACAACGTCGAACACTGAATACCATGGCGGATTTGTTGGAAGAGGAATACTCAGAAAGCGGGCACTCAAAAAAATGCAAGCACAGGCGATGGATTCAGGTGTAAACCTCACGAACACATTTGAGCGCAATGAATCATTCATATAATTCCTGCAAATTAACGCAATACGGGTAAACAAAATGTTTTATAACGGGAATGATGTAACATGTAACACAAAATTGTAATAAATAAAAACATTATTGTTAAGAACTCACCACGAACGCTGAAGAAGCTCTACATTTTTGTCGTATCCAAGTTGTTGAATGTACAATACGATTAACTGTGGTAAAACACACAATTAAAGAAGCACGTCTTAGTATTCTATTTCATAAAAACTGTATAGAACAAATATGCAGAGCAAAAATATTAACCTTGTGAGGGTGTTTAACATGTACACAGAAGCCTAACTCCTTGAGTACCCTGCGCTCGGCCAGTGTTACGTCACTCTTGAGTCGAATATAAGATGGATCCAAAATGAGTGGCTGGATAATTCTACATTATTTGGAAACAGAAAAGAAAACCCTATTTTGAACCTTATATTTTCAGTCCATGTACACAGAGAACCATTTGGAAGCTTTCCATTTCCAGGCACGGTTAAGCAGGAAAGAGAGTAAAATGTCCAATTTTTGCGTGATTGACGGCCACACTTTCTTTGCTCCATCATCGTCTCCTTCCTCTTCTTCAGGACTGACAACATTCTTATAAAACCTTGTTATTCTTCTTTATACATACATAAATGCTACAGATATGTAAGTAAATAATTACACAGGAAGAGCTGAGAGGTAACAGACCCAGACGATCCAAGACGATTGTTGTATATATATTTGTAATTTTGATTTTTTAGATGTTTCGATTAATAATGACACGAACATACTAATACATATAATACACATACACGGAGTAGCAACAGAAGTCAGACAACCCGCTACCTGTCAAAGACATGGCACTACAGCTACATTCAACAGTTTGGCAAGCATGCAGATGTAAATAATTTACAAAATAATTGTGACAAACGTATTATAAGGCTAAGCTGTTAAATTCGGAAATTATACAAGCATTACTTTCAACAGAATACTGACTGCAATATTAGGGCAAATGCCCAGGGTCAATACCAGGCACATTTCCTAAACGACTGTCAGACAGGAGTTACTGGATCTGTCATTTATTTTAAAAGTAAGCCAAATACAAATAAAAGCTCCCACGTTTACAATTCCACAACCCATAGAAGTCTTATTTCTAATTCTATGAAGACCTTTCTAGCATTTTTGTCAATTGTGAAAGCATTGCATTATTGGAGCCAGTGAATAATCTCCAATCTGCACCCCAAGGGTAAGAAAACGAATGCGCTAAACTGGTGTCACGCTGTTTTCATAGTACGTCAAACTGGTGAAGACGGTTTCACTCTTTCACGACTAGAAAAATTACAGTTCTGCTTTGCTCAAACCATTTTAAAATATGACGTACAAATATTACTGGATATGATGAAATACATTGATTACATCCCGAATCCTCCGAGGAGCTTCTTCAATTTTCGATGCTAAGTAAATACAAGCCATTGCCGTCGTCTCCATAAAACTAACTCGCACTCCTGATTCATATTACTAGCAGTCTTACAAGGCAGAGTGACTCTAACTTGTTACCGGTTGCAGCGGTAAGCCCAGTACAAAATGTAAGTGTCCACAGCTTTAGCAGGAGACACATATGATATACGTATATAGTATACAGCCCTGCTCTTATTACACAGAACTGAAATGGAACTTCCGGTTTGCATCACCTAGCAAACCATTAAATCCCATCACGTATACTGCGAAGCTATCTTTGCAAATCATTTTATAAACTGAGGCAATTATAAATGCAAATAAAACATAGTCTTCTCCTCTTATACAGAGAGTCAGAGTTAACTCCACCAAAAAACCTCCACACAATATTAATAGCACTACGTGGACCCTGTCCGAACTTGCGAAGCTACGTGTGAAGAGGTAGAGGCGGTGCGATTGCAACAGTAAAACAAGCACAACATCTACTAAAGAAATAGAACAGTTATGTAACCTTATAAAATAATTATATATTGTTTATAGCATTGAGTTGTCTTTATAGTGAATACCGTTACCGTCATCTTGATCGTCTGAGTCTGTCGGCTCTCAGCTGTTGCTGGTTTTTGAAGAAATGTAACATATAAGTAGTGGTAGATGTAGAAGTAGAGTTTTGTTTTTGGAGAAGAGAGAGACTCCGATGACGCAAGTTGGTAGGTAGGGACGTGTGTGGCACACGCAGTACTTTTGTAGTATTTTAATTTTTGGAAGGGACTTTTTTTACTTACTGTCTTTTCATTTTCAACCAACCATTGGCCTAGAATTGTGAACATTAACATTTAAATAATTTGTCCACAAAGTCATACGAATAGAACCTTTTGGACGATCTACACGATAAGAACAAACAACTGAATCATTACTTACTTGTTGGCACGGACTTGTTTGATATGATGAAATACATTGATAACATCCCGGATCCTCCGAGGAGCTTCTTCAATTTTCGATGCTAAGTAAATGCAAGCCATTGCCGTCGTCTCCATCGACTGACGAACAAATGACTTGGAGTAATAAAACCGTTGGAACAGAACTTGACCAGTGGCCATTGCCGTCTACAAGGTTTCATTAATAAGAATAATCTTAAAGTCAATGCTTAACACCTAGGAAATACCCCGAATATCACTTACCTTCCCATGTTTCTGCATGATAAACTAACAATACGATCAAACTCAAAATAAGATTGTATATAGAGTATATACGATTATAAAATCTTTACCTGAGGCAATTTCAACAAAATCCCTGAAGTCTGAATGAGTTCACATCCAATTATCCTTAAATCCATCTCACTTTCCGGGTCTAATCCATCCAGAAAGGATGGTGTTGGAGACAATTTCTCCTTAGGTATTAAAACATTGTCTAAGGTTATCACAACTTTGCCGTATGCTTTGGGAAAAGCAAAAACTTCGCTTTCCGGGACTGGCAAAGTTGAGGCGGTCATTTTTCTGTTTGTGACACAAAATTCGAATATTTTGATGATAACAACAATATAAATTACAAGTCAGTGAATTCTAGGATGTTCGAGGTCGCAGATTCGTAATTTACCTTTTGCTTGACCTTGAACTTGCAGGTAAAATCACAGAATCGAGGTGAGCTCAAACTAACCCTCTTGTGCTGCTCGTCCCACCCAAATTAATAAACTACGGATACACCCACCACTTCAACAAATTCAGAAGGAACCCATTTTTACAGTTATGTTGGACCAGTTTGACCAAAGTTTAATGTGAAAAAACAACTTCTCCCCTAAACTACACGCCTCCAGCGTCTTATACTGCACATACAAACTACCAAAAAGAAACCTTTGGCCAAGTCAAACTGGTCAAGGACAAATATTATTGACGTCTTCAAGTTTGATCCCCAACACCCCAGTCAAAGTTATCAACTAATATATTCACAGTAAAACTATTTTGTTGGTTTAAAATCTTAATATCTTCTGAGACGATTCTTTTCCCTTTCCTGAATTACGAGTATTCAGTATTCACGTATGGTTTTCGCCAACGGAAACGTGATTAAAAATCCTTTTAAAAAAATAAACATCTTGTTTCCACGATCAAAATATACCAAAATGGAAATGGAACGACACGATACTTTTGAAATTAGTAAAAAATATGAAATATGAATAATAAAAAAGTTTAAATTAAATTTTTAAACAGGTTGAGCTGAGCGTTCGTCAATGACGGAGTACAGCAGAGCGAAGTGTGAGGGAATGAGTGGTTGTAGAAAAAAGAATGGAGGAAACGGCATTTTTTTCCTCGAGTGGAAAAAAATGCGGTGGCGTCTCGCAAACGACACATTGTCCACTTTGTGGCGGTTACTTTAAACTGCTGGCAGGATTTAGACTTGCTCTTTACTTTTTTTTTATATATTATATTTCAATCCCCGAATTCGGGGAGAACGCTTACGGAACGAAAAATTTGACATTTCCTACCGGAATTCTTTATTTTATTTTTTATCCACAGATGTCTTACATTACATTCACTTGGTGGCAGAGAAATCCGAGATTGCTACCACTTATAATATCCTATTTGAAACCAACCAAAATCCCGGAGAAAACAAGCAATCCATGAAGACATTAGAGTTCCTTCTCGATTCAAGTTCAATTTACAAGTATCAATTTCCAGTTGTCGTGCCAAGTGGAATTTTAATTTCGAAAACTTTTAGCGAGAAACGTAACCATTTTTGTATTACTCGAAATGTATTAGCTAATTGCTAATTTGCTAATTGTTCGTTTATTCAAATGGTCAAGTTCAGAATTATATGATTTATAATTTATATCGCAGTCCGAAACAAGTTCAATTAAGAGTTTGTTTCTTCCTAAATTTCCGGGTACTAACAAGTTCCATTAAAAACATTACAGTGAGTTTACATTTTTGACTTAATTTCTTGTCGTCAATTATGTTTTATGTTCTTTTCAGCTACAAATCTAAAATCTCATTTTTGTTAGCGCCTACGGTGTCCATTTCGTCCTTCGATATCTTATCTCTATAGAAAAAAACTTGATTGATAATTACAATTGTTCACAAATTGCAATTGCGAATTCATTAATTTGTAGTCTGTAGTATGTATAGTTAATATTTACGCACTACTTGGTTTTCGTACAATTACTTAAGTCTGGTCATTTGGATATTTGGAATGTGATTACACAAACTGGAAAATTGGAATTGTATCTCAACGTGGTTTTTCAGCAAAACAAAGTTTGAATTGCGTACTTACAAATATCAAAACCTAAACAAAAAAATCAATTTCAAGTACGAGTTCAAGTTTGAAACATAACTTAAATCCTGCCTATACGGAACTCTATATACCAATGTCACGTATCTTTCTATAAATAAAAATAGGCATATTCTTAATTCTGTCCATTTTTAACCCTTTGACAGGTGTTGCCATCACAAATATTAGGTGCGTAAATAATGTCCGTTCTTGCCCTTTTTCTATATATACATTATATGATAATAATCTGTTAAAGGCGCCTCGGGCGCCTGTTAAAGTATAAATCTTCATAAGCAAATGTCCAGCCGTTCTCCAGCTTTTTTGTGGTCCAGAGAATTTTGTTTGCCTTTACTGTAGTTCGATTTTTGGCTCAGGATTATATGGAGAGGACATTGGA
Organism: Disparrhopalites patrizii; assembly: GCA_034698585.1. Classification (NCBI taxonomy): domain Eukaryota; kingdom Metazoa; phylum Arthropoda; class Collembola; order Symphypleona; family Sminthuridae; genus Disparrhopalites; species Disparrhopalites patrizii. The sequence continues at coordinate 17,873 of JAQGBT010001289.1, forward strand.
TTTCACTGACTAAAAATCACCCTTGTCATATTATGCTATACTATAGACGCCTGCAAAGCAAAAGGATTTCCCCTTTTAAATACATAAATGACTCCAAGCCACGCCGCATTGCAGAGAGGCGAAGCGACCAAAAAGTCCACGTGCGTCCACAGAGGAAATGCATGGGGAAAGCGAGACGTGAATTAAATACAGTGGACTCTCTCCATAAAAACTCTCCTTATAACAACTTTTTTTTTTCTAAAGCAACTTTATTTTTCAGCACTTCCTACATGTAGTGTACATATACAATGTTCCATACAACAACTTTTCCATATAACAACCATGTTTACCCTTCCATTCAGGGTTGTTATAGCGAGAGTCCACTGTATAGGACTTTTAGAATGTAAAAGCAAATAACTGTACGTATACAACTGAATATATTTATAGAGGCTGCTTGCTGCTTCAGATCTAGTTGGACCAACTACAAATTTTTTTTTCATTCCAACACACACTCCAAAAGGTGATTCCAAGAGAATTGCAACTTAAAAAGCACCCAAACTGCCAGTTATTGCAGGAGTTTTTGGCAGAAAAAGAACATAAATAGTAAGTCTTGGAACTAGGTAGAAATGTACTTGGTGAAAATACAACGTGGAAAAAATACCGTATGAGCCAGAGAAAATCAAGAGGCTAATCAAACCGCTCTTGGAACTTTCTTCGGGTATATGTCTCCTGAAAAAAACGGACAAATAAAGTGCTGAGATCTCAGGCTTTCAGAATTGTAAAGCAGTGCAAACATTTATTTCTGTGGAATTACGGGAGCGTTTTGAGTGAAAAGGCGGCACACATTTCCATTGTTGTTCTGGGAAATCGTATGCTTCAAGCAGTTAACTTTCCTTTTAAGACCATGGACATGGACACATTATAAATACATGAGAAGGATGATTTTTATGCCTTGATGTCAGACTGTTTTTACTGCGAATTCAGGAAAAAATATACTACGTTTTTGTATACCTAAAGCCCTTAACTATAAGGATTACCCCGGCAAATTCTTCATTTTGCATTAAGTTAAAAAGTGGCATTCTAAATACGGATAAGTTTTTTTCCGGAGCTTTTACGAAGCGAATTTAAATGAGGATCTGCGGCAAAAATATTTCATTAATCTGTTTAAAATTAAGCGAATTTTCGGTTGTGAATAAAGTATTTTCAGCCTAAATTTAACCGCGCTGCAAAATGGTCCTCCGCGCTCTGGTGAAGCGCATAAAGTCATTTTAATCAGTTGGCGCTTTATTCGATGGCCAATGGGCACTGTACTTGAACATATTTTATTTTGTATTCATATAAATAAATAAAACTCGAAAAAAGATGTACATCTACAGTATACATACGGGTAAACTGAATTATCCTTAAATTTGTCCACTCTCGCAAAAAGGGCCCATGCCTTGCATGTAAAAAAAAAAACAAGTCCAATGAATTGTGAAATACAAAGCAAAAGTGTTTTTATTATGTTTAGTAGAATCATAGACATTCAAATGAGCAGTTATATCTCAAGAGGTTTTCTTTTATTTTTATTATAGAGAAAAATGAATTGAAAAAAAAAAAAACTTGGACAAGGATGTTATCCGCACGTCAGTTTAGCGTGATGGAGCCCAAGAAAAAGAATTTGTGTCGGACGACTCTCAAGGACAATGACAAATGACGGGAATTCCCCTTCTCCGGCCTTTCTGGGACAGCTAAAAAGGTGTTTTTTGTATTTAACCAACGTGTACGGGATTACATATTTATTTGTATGTGCGGATAGTGGATAACATGTCACTCTCATCACAATATACGGAGTCAATGGGGTGTAAACAAAGGTACTCTCTGGTGAAATAAATCCAATGCTAAAATACCATGAGAAGACGGAGGAGAAAGTGGAAAAACGGGGAAATCTTTATTTCTGTTCCCCGGGAGAATTTTATAGCCATTATGACTGGATTTCCTTCTCTCCTGGGCACATAATTGCCTTTTGGCGTAGTAAATCGTGGAGTCTCGCCCAAGTACAGTCGTGTGGAAGAGAAATCAAATTCTGGGGGTGAGAGGGAAGCAATCAAAGGTAGTATAAACAATATAAAAACAAATATATCTATATATACATTTAGGATACTATGTTTGGAAAAGTATTGGGGAAACCCGCATTACAGTGACCGATTTCTTTCACCGGGATTTTTTTTAATCTCGGAATTCTCTAGAGTAAAAGGTGTCAACGTGCCAAGGCAAAGAGGTGAGAATTTAGCATTGGTTCTTAGGGACAGTATAAAAAAGTTATAATTTTGTAATCCAATTTTGGCTTCGCTTTTGAATTTTTTTTCCAATTCAAGACTTCAAATATTGCGAAATTACAAAATTCTGTGATGAGAATTGTCGTTGACATGGCTCTGTGAGGTCGAGAATGACCAACTACGGCGAAGGACCGGTTGACCTTGCCTGTCATGTCAAGAATCAAGAACCAAGAACGCCAAATTGAGCCGTCCAGCAGGTAAATAACGTCATTTTTTTAAAATGCCTTTGATTTATTCAATTATATCACATTTTATCCCCAAAGTTTGCAGTGTTGATTGATATACCTACTTAGTTTTCAATTGAAAAAGCCAGTAAAAATTTTAATACGCCAAATACAAGGCGAAGTAAAGTTCCTTGTCCTTCCTGGAAGCTTTCGGGAGGTGCCTTTCGGTCTTTTTGTCCAGTATAATATGTAAACCTTTTGACAGCTTTTTTGTTAGACAGATTTTTACAAAATTTTAAATATAATTTTAAAAAATTCAATTAATGATAATTTACAAATTTAATTACATGCTATGATTCTATGGAGGTATACTGCGTTAACAACAAACACTAAAAACCCTCAAATGTTATGCATCTATAGAGATACAACCGTACAACCATTAATAGCACAGATAGTGTATAGTTGTATAGTTTAAAATAACATTAGAAATGAATACTAAAATAATGGGAGACTATTATATAGGTTTTTAAAATGTAAGATTCTATACGCCCACAATATTCCTCATAAATCGCACGGGATGGAATTGGAAGATGGAAGAATAAGTGCTTCTGGATGAGTTTAACTGTGACAAAAGACGTGCATGTAGCTATTAGCTATACATTTAAATTTTGCTTGGAGTCTCTCAGAAACTCCCATCAATATAGTTTGCATGTGAATTAATTCCACAAACGATAGGGATCAAAATGCGTCAAAAACACTTCTTGGAACAGAAGGAATTGGGAAAACAAAAAGCACTAAATGTGTATGGGAAGGGGCGTGATATATAAATCTGATTATTTCACCCTACCCTTTAACGTTTAGAACCCATTAGAAGCACTGATATGTCGGGGATTATTGATCGGGATGGGAAGAACCAGATTTGGTTTTTGGGTCTGTAAACTTTCTTGGATTTTCTGTGGTATAAGAAGGTGTGATTTCAGGTGACAAAAAAGGTATATTTAAAATTTAAATAGAATGTCTTTCGGGTTGAGTGTTTACCCTTTTGCCTAGGACGCACTTTAAATGTTTCAACCAACCGTATCAACATCAACATGGTTTTTTTTATCGAATTAATTTGTATTGTTTTGGCTCTATGGGAGAGTAGGTCTTTCGCAGTTTTTGCAAGAAAAAGTTACCGACTTGCTGTATGAAAAACACCTTTCCTGCTGGTCAGCAAATGGATTGTCGAGGACAGTGGGTGGTCGGCCATTGATTTGTACCCCAAACTTTTTCCAGTAAGAGAAAGAGACGTTCTTATTGTTTGTAATTTAAGAAGGATTCCATCACACCGAATTACTGACTATTGTTAGGCAAAGAAGTATGTATACATACGTAGTATGCCCAATGTTGTGATTGAACCGGAGAATAAAATATGAGCAGCATCCCGAAGCTGGCATATTTTTTTTTGAATGTGCGTACACGTGTATGCATTTTTTCTATTTATTTTGATTTAAACTTTCTTTTAATACTCACTGTAAAACGTGTTTAAAATTTGAGAAATCCAGTGAAAAAAACGTCTGTGTGTCTGTGTTATATTTTAAAACCGCTTTTTATGCTTCCAAACACTGCATTGTGATAACAATCGACTATGTGCGAATTATTGCGGATAATTTCTTGAAGAAAAAAATTCAATAAAAAAATTTGATTGCACAAACCTTTTAGTAATGCTGGATAAAATGTGATACAATTATCTTGGAGTAACTGCCGTGCCTTCATGAAAGTGCAAGAAATCTAATGAGTTTTATGGGTCGTATGTCGTATCATTTCCAAATGTATCGCCGGCGCGGAGACATTCTCGCGTCGCATATTTTTAGTTTTGTGTCCAAAATTTTTGATTTCCGAACTTGGCACGGAAAAAGAGAAAAGCCGCCATAAATTGGTTCATTCTAGCAGGATTTGAATGGTTTTTCCTCCATGATGCCTCTATAAAAATTTTCACACAAACCTATAGCTAGCACCTTCATATCGTAATATTATCGATTGAGGCTACAGATAAGGGACGGATGCAAATTGGCACCCACAAAATTTTATTCAGCAATCATCAGAAAATTATCTAGGTCACCCACAACTTTCTACATTGTGTCCATTCAAAATTTGACATTTTCGTAAAAAGTTTATTGTTTGAATTGAAGCAATTTTTTGTCATATTTCGCCTCATTCGAATAAGTAGCCTGCGCATCTTCTGTAAACTAAAGTATAGATTCATTCAGGGGTGGAGGGAAACCTTTAAACGTCACCCACTGCATCCATTGAAATCCGTTTACTCCAAAGTTGGATTAGTAAAAAGTAAAAATAGATGATACAACAGATAAAAAAGACAAATGCGCACATATGTACGTACTTCGAAGAAATCTGACTTCGGACTCCTTCGCACCTCACTACAAATGTATTTATTGAGTACTATTAATAAAAGATAATCACAGATATACAGGTTGGTTCTAGGCGTAAACCTTTTTTTTTTATTCCTTTTATTTTATTTCTCTAATACATCCAGCACTCTCTCACCTGTCCCCAGAGATGAGGGAGGGCAAGTTTGGGTCGGGAAAAATCATACTTATAAAAGCTACTTTCTCCATTGTTTTGATTCTCACATTCTCCCAGTCCACCATTCACTCTAAAAGCCTCCTTCCCCCTTTTATGTTTGGAGGTGTGATAAACTGTCCAAATAATTTGACACAGTAGTTATAATAATAATGATCATAGAAATCCCCAGAGATAACCCGTGATTCATACAAACGCTAATCCTTATCTCCAACAATAAACAGTAAAAACAAAACACCTGTCGCTCCTTCTTTATTAAATACATTTCATACCCGTGATAAAACACAACTGTTATACATGGGAAAACTAATTTTCGGATTTTAATTTTTAATTGTTTTTGTGCTGCTGTTTTTTTCTGTTTCAACAGATTTTTTTAAGCTCCAGTCGTGACCTGTTTGTGAAGGGAAATGTGGGGAATTTTGGAGGCCATCCTAGGGAAAGTCTTTCTCCTTTTGGATGGCTTAACTCATCTTCTCCTTCCATATTTAAATGTGTATATTACGGTAGGAGGGGGGATTTTGGCCATTTTGTGGTATTACCTCTTCTGGACACCCTTTGACTGGAACCAAGTACGTCCTTCGGAAATTTCTCACATTTATAACTCGGAGGCAAAATCTCCTAAAATGACTATTTTTAATATTATTTAGTAATAATTGTGCCTTTTTCTGGATATTTTTGGTTCCATTAGGATTTTACCGAATTAGGCTTCGATGACGCCGAGAAGTCCCATGCACATTATAAGGGTGACTCCACGAGGAAGAGGGTCATTAATGAATTACGGCACCGGCGGAAAATTGGGGACCTACCCCCTGTCTACCCCAATGGGTGGTTCATCATCCTGGAATCCGACCAACTGGGCAAGGAACGAGTGAAAGAAGTTAGTTGTTTAGGTAAAATTTTATTCCGTACACCTCGGACCTTTTTCAGGCACTTTCAGAGAAATATCCTTCCCTGTATAATTGCGTGAATAAGGGAATAAGCAGTCCCCTTTGGAAGGAGTGAAGCTTAATAAATAGTCAAAATGACCGCTGTGTAGAGAAATTCGAATATTTTTTTTTTAATATTTTTTTATTTTAGGCATGAATTTAGTGGCCTGGAGAGGTGTTAGTGGGAAGGCTTATGTGTCGGATGCTTACTGCCCCCATCTGGGGGCTCATCTCGGGGTCGGGGGCAAAGTCCATGATGAGTGCATTAAATGCCCCTTTCATGGCTGGGAATTCCATGGGGCCACTGGGCAGCTTTGCAAAATCCCGTACTCCAATTCCACAAGTGGGTATACATTAATTTTTTTTAAGGCTTCTGACACAACTGGCTAAAATAAATGATAACTAAAATTATAAACCCGGAAAATTTGCTTCTAAAACGTACAACTAAACCCAACATGCTTTCTTAAAAGATTGTAGGTAGGTAAGTATATGTATAGCATACATTTATTTAAGTTGTGAACGACGGTTTTATGCGACTGCCATTGAAATTGGTGAATTGATTGCAATTTCCGTGTGATCTACATATACCTATACAAACGTATACATATATGTACCTATATATTATATGTGTGTTTCGGAATTAAATTTTATACATAGTATATGTATGTATATGTATTTGGGGCTTATATCTTGTATAATTCGGGTAATTTTTGAACAGAGTCTGAACTGGCCAAGCTCAATGTGAGAAGGACTTTGGAGCAGAATGGCTACATTTATCTTTGGTTCCATGCCGAAGGGGAAGAGCCCAATTGGTGGCCGGACGAAGTGCCTGAGATCCAGTCGGGGGAATGGGTTTATAGGGGCAGATCTGAATTTCGCGTTTCCTGTCATGTTCAGGTACTGAAAATAATAAAAAAAAAATTTTTTTTCGTTATCAGGAACGTGCAAATAATTCCAGAAAACTATCTATCACTTTTATCACATTCAAGATCCATGCAAATGCCGCTTCTTTTACAAAAGCTTTTTCTAACGTAATTGCGCCTACAAAGAATCAAAGGTAAATCATGAAAATATGCCGATTTCAATCGGAATAATGAGAAAGAAATCGTCGTTGCAATCTAAGCAATGTATGCATGTGCGTCATTGCCCCGAAACGCTTGACATTTCTGCAGATACAAGCCGGGTTGAGTCCGAAAAGAATGTTTTACAGGGGAAGCAAATAATTCTTATGGAATTATTATTCTGTAAATTCTTATGGAAATTTAAAAAATATTTAAATCGACCATTTACGGGCAAAGGCGATGTGTGTTGCCGAGAATGAGAGATTGGTAACGTGGGAAGCTGCGGTGCTCAAGAGGCTATGAGCAAAATTGAAAATGAAAATTGAATATGAACATTCTATTTGAAAATGTCTGGGCTTAGCACGGCTTGCTTCTACCTATAAGTGTCACACGTGTATGTACAAAAATAGAGCCAATACGAGATGCGCTAGAACAAAAGGAGTGCTCTTGACTGATTACGAAACAAATCGCATGTCAACTTCAAGGTTAATGCATGCGTTTTTGACTTTTGACGAAGATACAATCGTTGAGATCCTGAATATTGTTTTATTTATATAGGAAATCCCAGAGAATGGAGCGGATATAAATCATCTGAATATTGTCCATGTACCTGCACTCATGACCGGAGGGAACCCCGACAATGCCTGGTTCAGCTGGGGTGGGATCAAACACGTGTGGTCGGGGCAATGGAGGCCGAGTGAGGAGAAAGGCAAGAGGCACGTGGCCACTTTGGAGGTCTCTCATCATGTCAACCTCTTCAATATCATGCCCGTCATGAAAATGGATGTCCGGGCTGTACAGGTGCATTTCCCAAATGGCTTATTATATAGGCTAAATGTGGTGCATATTTACAAATAGTGACCACAAAAAAAAAAGCTAGGACAGAATTATTTATATAAATAGAGTAACAGGGGGGAAAGGAAAGTCCTGGTCACAGACGAAAATGGAAGAGAAAGTTCATAGATAATCCGAGGAGAAAATAGAGAAAGCCATGGCACAAGAAAAAAACACAACAAATAAGCAGATTTTTAACCCCACAGGAAATGCAAATCAATGCCGAAGTGAAAGCCATGAGACGGATGAAATCAGACAAACAAAAAGGGGGAACCTGGAGAAAATATGTAGTAACAATGAATAGAGAAAGCAGGAATAATTAGAACAGAAACCCAAGGAAGTGAGAAGAGAAAACATGAATTATAAAATGAGAAAGCAGGGATGGAGTTAGAAGAAAAGCAGGGATAATTACAACAGAAAGTAAGGTAAACAACAGTAGAAAGCAGGAATAAAAAATAACCAAAGAAAAGAAAAGGAGAGGAGAACGCAGAGAAAATAAATAGAAAATAAAAAGAAGAGAAAGCAGGGATATAAAAGAAAAAGAGAGGAGAAAGCAGGGATATAATCGAAAAAGAGAGGAGAACGCAGAGAAAATAAATTATAAATGAAAAGAAGAGAAAGCAGGGCTGTAAAAGAAAAAGAGAAGAGAACGCCGAATTAGAGAAAGTAGGGAAAAGAGATAGCTAAAATAGTTGAAAGAGAAAACAAAGAAAATAAAAATATACTTGATGAAAAGGAGTGGAGAATGACATATAAATGGTTCGCAAGGAGAAATAAATAAATTCGAGAAAGTTGAAGCAGCCGAGGAAAGGAATAGAGCCGAGGAAAAAAGAGAAATTAACTACGTAAATAATCAATACTTAATTAAACAGTCCGGGTGAGGAGGAAATAATTACGAGAAAATAATAAAAAATAACCGGAAAAGTTGAATGTAGAAAGTAGTTTACGCAGTAGTTGGCATTGGACAAAGAAATGGTGGATAGAATGAAATCAGTACAATCAGTGGACTATATAGCTTATAGCTTCTATTGTACCTCAAATGGCATGTCTGCTAACGATAGGAATACTTTTTACTATTTTTAGCTGGCTTTCTATAATAAATATCTTCTAGAATCTAACATTATTAATGGCTTATTGGATTTGAAATGATAGATCGGACCAGGAATTGTCCATTTAGAATTTAATACTCCTCTGGGGAAAGGGGTCCTCTTCCATATGGTGACCCCCTTGGAGCCTCTGCTCCAGAAGGTCAGTCACAGATTCTATACCAGTCGCACTTTTGTTCATCCCTGGGCCAAACTCATACTTTTGGGGGAAGCGATTATGGTATGTAATTTGTGATTACTTAATTACAGATACTTTAAACATTTTTTGTCCAACGTTATTTGCCCAATTTCAATATCTTGGCCTTTTTTTATCTTCAAAACCCGTCAAATGATTAATACAAATTTTGGTGGTGCCTTCCTTTTTTTGCATATAGATCTGCCGGGACATATCGATTTGGAATCGGAAAACCTTCCTGAAAAATCCTACATTGCCCAAGGAGGATGCTTCCATAAAAAAGTACCGGATGTGGTACAGTCAATTCTACTCAGAAAACAGTCCCCGACATTATTTTTCCAAGAATGATGGGAATCAAAATATGTTGGAGTTTTAAAAGAAATACGTAATATATATGTATACAGGGAAAATTATGTGGACCACTAATCAAGTGCTTGCTACAATAAATCTCACGTTACAAAGTGTCTGAATAAAACATTCTCAATTTCTTTTTACGAAATTTTTGAGCATTGCATCCAAAAAGCAAATAGTTATATTTTTTTAAATTATGCTGGACTTTCATTTTTCCAATTATCACCAAATCACATGGAATTAATTTTTTGTTTTCCATCACGAATTCTCAACCGCTTCCACTTAATTATCGTTACACGTTTCCTTCCTGCTTCTATACTAATGCTACTTCATTAACAGAAGATAAACTTCAGGACATTGAAGAGAAATGCGTGAACATTGATATCATTGCGATAGCAGAAACATGGGGATCCGAAACAAAGAATATCCATTTGCCTAACTACTATCTCCTTGAAAGGAATCGGACTCATCGTATTGGTGGGGGGGGGGATGGCTATTTACGTTAAAAATACTTTAAAAGCCACGAGATATGTCAATTTCACATCTCACAACTGCAATGATTTTGATGTTGTGTTTGTTACTATCCGACTTACTACTTTCCATAGGAAGTATCATCAATCCTCATAGATTGTGTGTACCTGCCCCCCGTTACGACCAACAAAATTCAATTAAAACTGCATACCGCAATTTCCAAAGCTCTGTCTAGACTCTCCAGGGCATTACGTGGTTATTGCCCTAGTTGATTACCGTAAAGCTTTCGACCTCGTTGATCATGGAATCATCCTTAGTGAACTTTTTAAAATGCAAGTTGACAATCACACAGTAATGTGGATCGCCAACTTTCTCCAAGACAGAGTGCAATGTGTCAAATCCGCAGATTTTATTTCTGACCAACTATCTATCACATGTGGTGCCCCACAGGGCACTAAATTGGCTGGAATTCTCTTCATCGTCCTCATCAACTCCATCCTCAGCGGATTTCGCCACAAATTTATCCCTAGCGAAAATCAATTTGTAGACATATTTGCTTTATGTGGATGATGTGTGTATAATCGAAAAAGTCAAATACGGAGATACTCCCCGCATGCAATTTTGTCTTACCGAACTATATTCTCTGAGTTCTGACAACAAAATGGTAATGAACCCTGATAAAAACCGTAGTCATGGTTGTGGACAAGTCTATAGGGAAAAATTTAGTCATTTAGTAGTAATTTTAAATGGAAAAACTCTGGATGTAGTAGATAAGGCAAAACTACTAGGTGTAATAATAAACAAAAATGTTAACTGGAGTGATAACTGTACACTCCTTCAAAAAAAATGCTGTAAAAAGATATACCTACTTAATAGGCTAATAGGTTTGGTTTCAAGGCTCACCATCTGTTCAAAGTGTATACGACATATATTCGCCCTCAATTAGAATTAAATTCACCATTATGGTGTACGAACATTAAACGACAGATTCGGGCTTTCAATAAAATCGAGCGAAGGTGCTTATCAATGATCTGTAACCGTGTTGTCAGATCCAAAAATGTACCCTCATTGTTGGAGTCACTGGACAACAAAAACAAAAGTGCGAGAAGAACTAATTTGCTAACAAAATTTTCAAAGAAATTAAGTAAAACCAGCCGATTTTCCCACTGGCTAAAACCGCATACAAAGAGTTGTAAATACAACTGACGTAATAAGACCAAATATGTGAAATTATCGTGTAAGTACAATAGATATAAGTTGTCAACAATTCCTAAAATTATTGATTTACTTAACCTGAAGTAACTCCTATGTCTCGTGTAATCTTCAAGTTGAACAATACATTGTATTTTTCTGATTTTCCCGTAAAATATGATACTTTTGTGTTCCTCTTGTGTATACTATTCTGCGTGACGAGACTAATAAAGTAATAATAATAATAAAAATTCAGGTTAAAAACCTGAATACAGTTCAGGTTTTTAATGTATGTACATTTAAAAAAATCCTTTCTTCAGCAAAATTAGAAGGAAAACTCCCAGGCTACAACCTGGAACTATTTGTGATTGGTACCAATTGTCATAAATCTGGCTTTCAAATGTTTCCAGTAACAGGAAAATTATGGCTCTGTTTGCAGAACTTCGTCAAGAATGATGATTAAATTGCATTTGGTATTTAGAGGCATCATTGCACAATAAACACATGTATAATTGTAGGGTAGCAGTTGTAATTTTTTTTATTATTGTTGACTTTGATGTAGAACTGTCTTATCTACTAAATGATATGGTGACCCAGTTAAAATTGAACACAATCTACAGGTAGAAATTTCCGGAAGATTCGAGAAGAGGTGTTCGAGAATTTTCATGTAGTTCAGCAGTGTTCGTGGATCAACTGACGGACTTGAGGCTTCAGTTTTAGATGGTGAAAAATACCTTCGAATACATATGTACATAATTGTGTGGTTAGGAACATTAATAAACGGGACATTTGATTGCCTTCTGTGCATTGCAAATCTTGGGATATTAAAGTAGCCAGTATAAAGTCATGGACTGGTTGATTTCCCCTTTGCCACACGACCTGGAAGCTACTCCAAGCTGTTTATTTCTGAAGGTATTGAATTTTTCTTTATATTTTGTTTTATTGAAATGCCATGTTCCAAGCAATGGACGTTCTTTATTGTCAGGAAGGAACTAGGTAAACCCTGTGGGATTTGCTCCATTGGGAAAATATTGGGATACGTTACAACGGAGTAAACAGATTTTTGTCTCGAAATAAATAAAGGAAAATATAATAAATGACGAATCGTTTTTCCCTGTCAATTCTATATAGGCACAATCTGTGATTATATTCATGATTTAATCCCGATTTTGTATGTATGCATACGTCAAAATGTATGTATGTATTATGTATAACAGTATAACTTAAATTTACAAATTACATCACGACGTACAAGGCAATTAAAAACATATAGTTAAAACAGAAGGAAATATGTGTTGGAACAGACATTTAGTTTGTTAAATAAAAATTAAATTGTCACTCTCGATTAAACTTGTAGTCGTTGTAGTTGTAAAACAAAAAATTAGGAACTATGAGTTCTCCGAGGGCAATTAATATTCATAGTGCTAATGTGATCCCCTTTCCTGTTTGGCTAGTGGATTCACATGTGTGACTTCCCAATTACGAGCCTCCAGAAATCTAATGCCCTGCAAATTTTTTTGACATTGTTCAAAGATTTCAAGGCACAAAATCAAATCGGTTTTTTTTACCACACATACAACGGAGAAAGACATTAAATCGGGCTCCGGTACAGAGCGGGTTAAATTAAAATAGCGCATCAACAACGTTTTCCGTCATTTGTCATGTCACTCCTATCTGTATTACAGTTACAACAAGAAAAATAGGTGTGTGATAAAACGTTATACAATATACCCTGCACCCATAATGAAGGTTGAGTCATATCTGTTTCTGGTATGATAGTGAAACAACATTTAGAAGCAGCGTAACGAAGAAACTAACGCAAATTATAGGAGTCAGTATTTCCTACTTTCTTTCTTTATAGGCAATATTCTTCAGAAATTTACTCTTGGCTTTCCAAAATATGCACATGTGCATTTATCTGAATGCAGAAAAAAGTCATTGATACTGATTTATCTGCAAATGACGGTCAATTTTAAAGCCAAACAGTCTAATCATAAGCCTCTGGAATGTCTGGTTTATTAGTTCTGCATTCTGCTCGGCTTTCATCACAGCCAAAGCTCCAGTTCTCCCTGTAAAGAAGCCTTTCTCCAGTGTTCTCTCCAGCATATTCCAAGCATTCTCTGTGATTGGCCCAGAAGGACTCATTCATGTAACCATTTTTAACGTTTTTCTTTCTTCGTATTTTGTGGAGAAAAGTATTAACAATTGTTCAAAATGAGTGTAGGTATAAATATTTAGTTACTTGTACTCCTTTAATTTATTTTCGTGTGCAAAATATGTAATGGGTTGATGTTTGCATGTTCACTATATATTTACCGTTTACACAAGACATATTTACACATATATAATGTGCATTCTAGCAACCATTGATCTAAAGGCGGTCATTAAACAAAGGGAAAGTGCTATAAATTATATTCTCAGCTCCGTCAGATAATGTAATTGAAATATTGAAAGTGACTATAAGACTCTTGCACATATACAAAAGTTCATTTTACAAAATTGCAATTGAAAAGAAAACTGAGGTGCAATTCAATGTCTATATAAGCACCTTCAAATTGCCAATTTTTACTGATTCATTTAAAAATTTTGATTGCATCCATTTTGAATCGTTTTTGTATTTGACATTTCAAACTAACACATTGATTTGTGCTAGACATTTGAATATTGCAAAAGCAGATGCATATTATTATTAAACGGAGGGAGAACTCCGAACTCAAGCTTATTTTTGTTTACGACGGACCCTTGTGAAATTTAAGTGTAAATCAAAATTGAGATGTATAGGGTCAACTTCAGAAAGATTAATTTTAGTTGTTGGAAAGCTCGAGTGCTTTGAACTGACAGTTGATATTTTGTAAATTCCATTTTTCTCGCAAAAGGAAAATTTCGCTTTTGAATGCCTATTTAAGCACCTTTGACATGAATTAAGAAATTGACCATTGAAATTAAATTGATGACCGTACACAGAATGTCCAAGACAAAAAGACTCTCCAAGGAAGAGACTCGGGAGGACGAAAAACCCTTGAATGAAACACTCATCAAAAAAAATAGTAGCGGTGATGTGAAAAGCCCTAAGTTGGATGCCAATGACGACACACCACTTGTGGAACACAGTCCCGAACAGTAAGTTTCACATTAACTTATGTAATCGTATCCCCCTCGCCAAAATTGTATTCTCAAGCATTTTGTTTGAGCCTATAAATAAGCCCATAATATATAGAAACGTGCTTTTCCCACTAGATCCGGATGTAGCTCTGGCCACCGACAACCATTTAATATGACATGTTGCACCGCCCGCCGAATCGCGTTGGTAGTAATGGGGATTTTGGCTGTCGCGGGAATTACTTTATTTTCAGCCCACTATCGGTGCGTCTTCTCCGGCTCCTGCGAAAGCCTTCCAGACGATAGTGGGACATCCTCTCCGTCGCCTACAATTACGCCTGCAGCCGACCAGGATTCCCAGGGGACGTTTAGAAGGATTTCGGAGTCTTTGGAGATCACAACTACAGAGCAATCTGTAGGAACAGATTCATCAACAACAATAATCCGATGTTACGACTTTGCCCGAAGCTCCTACAACCTCCAAGAAATCATCCCACCGGTGAGCCCGGCAAATTGCACCAAAAGAACGAAAACTGGTCCGGGTTGGAAGATGAACCACTTCCAATGTGCCCTGGAAAAATGTAGATATGCGGAGGTCATCATCACCAATCTGGAGGAAATGAAAACTTTGAGTGTGGCAAAAAATGCTTCTGTCCTCATCCTGAAAGCTGACAAGGACTTCTGTAATTTTAGTAGCTTGAAGGAAATCCTAGGAATGGATTGGTCCAAAGGATTAATCATGTTCCCCTTCGTCCGGTGGCTCCGACTTGAATTGGGACGTGGTCAACATATAGAATGTCTTCCGCCCTTCGAATTCCTCTCTTTAGCCAGATTCCCGAATTTGGAAGTGGTCACTTTGCATGGATTTCAGTTTGGGGTGACGATCACAGGGTTCTACCACACTTTTTTGAGGAATGCTCGTCATACCCTGAAAGAATTTTACATTTCAAATTCCGTTCTGAGTGCTGATTTCAAAATTTTTCCGGGTGAAACGACATTTTCTAAATTGGGGAAAATCCAGGTTAGCAATGTAACGACGGCCAATAGGGATGGGCATGGGCGGGAATGGAAAGGCTTGGGGGAGGCCACACCCCAGCTTAGGAAATTGATTTTGAAATCGCCCGTGACATTGAGCACATTTGTTAATGTGAGCAAACGCCTGGGACATTTAACCACGGGGATGTTCGTCTTGACCTTGAATAGTAATTCCTCGCAGCAAGTATTCAGCATGGGTTATATTAAGAATTTGGTTAATGCAGAATATTTAACTCTTCGTTTGGAAAGGCCCAAGGGGGAAAGGAGCTCCTGGGACGTGACTAAAGTTTTTGTTAATGATATGAAAATGCGACCACGTCGATTGAGACATTTGGTGATCCTGACAGATTGGTCTGACCCCAGTTTGATCTTGGCGGAAGAGTGGAATCCGGATCGGGAAAATTGCTCGATTATGAATAACAAACTTGATTGCCAGTATGATTTAGGTTAGATGACTTGTAGATTTACATATATGCATTTAGTCCTATACAGGCCTGTGCAATTAACGCCTTCGACATTAATAATTATTAAATACCAATTAACTACTGGGTAATTAAATTTGTAATTGTCAATTACCGGAGACTAAAGTTACAATTACTAAATACTTAATTATTACAGCTTTAAATCACCAGGCAGTAATGATCA
>JAQGBT010001290.1:0-33800 GCA_034698585.1 Disparrhopalites patrizii
TCATATTTCTTACTTTTATGATTTCGATGATCCTGGATTTCTATAATAATACCTCTCTATTATCATAATTCATCATTTTTTAGTCTTAATAATAATGGATCTGTCATTCTGTGCTGGATATTGAATTAATAGAGACATATTTCCTTTTTGCTCTGGTCACAAATTGATCTTCTGGGTACTTTCAACCCTTTTATCATAAATATATGAAGGCGCTCGAGTAATTCTCTGGTACAACTCACATTTCTCGTCATTTTGGTATAAAAACATATATGTTTTCGAAAATTAAATCGAAAAATTCTGAAATTTTACAAATTCCGTGTTTTCCATCTCCAACTTTCAAATATTTGTTTTGGAGGATTTTCGTGAAATCAACGGATTTGAAGTACATTTCAAGTGTCATTTTCATGTGTATAAAAATAAATATATGAATTCTGAAGAAAAAAAACGATCTAAAATTTTGGTTGATATTTTTTGACCTATTTTGACTACTAGTATTGGTTGACTTAAGGTTGAATTATTTTTGACCAGTTTTTGATCAAACTTTAAAGAAAAAAAATTGAATCGAGGTTGATTTAAGGGTGAATCCTTTGACCAACTTTGACCTTTAATAGGTTGATTTATGGTTGATGTGTATTTGACCTACTATGACCGGATTTGATTTAAAATAGTAATTGTGAATATTGAAGTGAAATGGTGGTACAACGTAAACGCGACGCGACGGAGCAATACATTCAATAATGTCTCAATATACTGAATATACACATACGATAGATTCAAGGAGGATTCGTCCTATGCTATAGGATAGCGGACATTCCAGAAATCTGGAATGTTTTTCGGAATTTGTCAACGCAACCCTTATATGTGTAATGTACATATAGCCTGTAGCTATCTGATTGAGTTGCAATGTGGATTGCACGGGGGGGGGCATCTTTTAAACTTAAACGCGTTGCTAGTCAGCGCCAAACGCCAAATAATTCGACGCGCTACCTCGCTAGTAAAAGTCGCCAATGAACAAGTCATAGCTTGTAGTGGAAATATTTAATAATTTACTACTTGGTGCCTGTCTTGCCATCGAATGAAGCAAGAGACCTTCTATTATGTTATGTATATTAATAATACCAGTGGTCAGAGCTATTGTTATGCTCACCAGATTTGTGGACACAAGCTACTGTACGCGTCGGTCCCAAGAACGTATACCTGTATACACTAATAATACCCATGCGCATTTACAAATACATCATGTTATAATGATTCAATAATCTGATAAAATAAAAGAGAACGATGTATGTATATGTATTAAGTATACATGTACATACATTAAGTGAGTGGAACGGAAAGTAATTGGTGTGAAAATAATCCCCCACATGACCACAACAAATGAATGGTAATGCTAATGAAAGTGCTAATCAAACGGATAGAATAGGAAAAAGAATGTCCCAGTGCACCGAAGCGCCTGGTATGGAAACAAAGAAAAGGAAGCAAAATAATGGTTCTTTATTCATAATTCGCCCAGAATTGTCACATATTGTTTTGGGTGGACATAAAGGCGAAAGGTGGTGGATTTGGATCCCCTTCGCTCTCTCCTTGTGCAGAGAGTTCTTGGAACCTTGGAACCTCCAGAACTCCAGACTGTCCACTGTCCACACTTGCTCACATGGAGCCCTTGAGACGAAGACAAGCAGCGAAGCCCTAAGACCTTGACACACGCTATTCTCCAAAATTATATATATAATACATATTATTATAATAAATAAAGGTACAATGGACTCACGAGATCCAGCATTGTATTCCCCCTATACACTATACTATATACATATACATGCAGATCTACTCAGAGGAGATTGTAGTCAATATGTTACAGTATAGATACGTGTCATCTGAACTTGAAGTTGAAGTTGAAAGGAAGCTATATAAATAAATAAATATACATATAGCTTATATCTATATATCTATGCTATTTTGATTATGTACAAGTCACAAGGCCCGATAACAGAGTAACGTACAGATGCTCTACACATTTCTCTAAAGGGTCATTTCGTTTTACACCGTGCACAATTATTACATTGTTATTCGCCTGTTGTATTAGCACCAACACGATTCCGTGACAAACCCTCGCGCTCTAATATGAACACTTTAAATCAAATATAAGTAGACAAATCATCTAATAGTAACTATAACCAGTAACCAAATAATAATATTCGAGAAAATCTGTAAAGGAGCCGGCATCACATGATGATGCTTTGGAAGCATGATCAGGTGATGTTCACGTTCACCAAACATAACCAAAGCCAGAGTCCTTCAACTGAAATAATCAGAATGAGACGCTTGCCCAACACGTAATAATCCTTTCAAAGCCAATACCTTGGTAGCCCATAAGCACGGTAGCAGATGAGGAGGTGTATATATATATGTGTTAATATTTAGAGAATATTCATAAAAATACGCATTATAAGTAGATACAAGTAGCGATATGTAGCACAGGAAATGCAGACTGGTGAGGATAAATGAGGATTGGTTTGCAGTCTGCACGCTGCACGCCTGGTAAATCTGTACACTAGTACAGTTAGTAATACTGATTATTCTTATGTTAGTAATTATCTACACTTCTGCTCCACAATTGGAGTCATGAATACATAATAATATACATACATATAATATACATACATCATGATGTTTTGGTAATGTAATGATTAATGATTGTGCACATGAAGATTGTACTATTGTACACATGATTATTAATGGGAATATATTTTCAGTATACAGTTTGAGAATGTATGTTTTTCAGTGAATTGGTGAGAGGGGAATAGGGGAATAGGAGAATAGGGGTGGGTGAGGAAACAAGGAAAGACTTTGAGATTGAGACTAGCACAAGTACACAGTTTGAGTGTAGTCAATTAGTTGCTGGGGGGAAATGCAGACTTGCAGACGCAAGGACTTGGAGAATTTGAACATTCCCACTTCCAGTGGGATTGTCCTCTCTCATGCTCGCATCTGACAGTGAGGCGACGTGTGTCTTCATTTATTTTCCTGGCAATCCAGTGCGAAACTTTGCATCCCTTGGATACGACGAGCTTGAGCTTGGCTTTTTGAGCCAAGATCAAATCAAGTCTAAGGTCTGCTCATCTGCTGTCTTGATTACTTGGTTTGGGATCCCAAGCAGAGTCTGGTTTGGATGCCAGCGCGGCGGAAGTGAGGATGAGGATGAGGAGAATTTCTTGTGAGCGCCTAGATGTCCTTGTGTCCCAAGACTTTCCCACTTTCCCACTTTCCCTCACTACTCACTACTCACTGCAGAGGCTGGGGCAAGGTCTCTGCGGGAGCGGGAAGCGCGGAGACATTCCTCCCCGAGGCCGAGGCCGAGGCTGAGACTGCTGAGAGGAATCCTCCCACAGACGCGTTCCCTCCCAGGAGGACAGGCGACGGAGGACAATAGGAAGGCTCCTTTCCGTGGCTGCAGTGACTTTCCTGTCCATTCACCAGGAGCATGATTAAGCCAGTCACGGACACCAGGAGACCAAATGTGGCTGTAGCTATCGCCGGTAATTTCTCACGACTAAAGAATCTCGAAGGCTCTAGGCGGATGAAACACAGTGCGGGAAGGATGTAGGCGAGTGGCATTGCTGCTAGGATGCCCTGCAAGTGCAAACCAAATCCAAATCTACGTGAATCAAACTATCGAATCAAGCTCATATGGGCATGTGTACATGTCCATCCAATGATTCTTTTGGACCAAGTCCTCGCATTCGTAGCTGCAAAAGTGGTTTGAGGCGAAATTCCTTCCAAGCATATCAGACTATGTATGTAATCATGTAATTGTAAGTAACGAACATTCGGAAAAGGAAATCACGAAATCCACCCAATATTCCTTCATGCGGCCTAGTCCAGAAATTATAAACGTTAGAAATTATTGTCGTTTAAGTATCAAAGCTGACAAAGTCAGATATAATACAGTCCTTGTGTCCGATAGTCAGTTTTCATGCTTAAAGGACGAAATACTCGTATGTGCAGAATTTTACTGCGGTTACATCAAGCAAATTGCATCCAGATACTACAACAATTTAAAATGTAATTGACTAGGCTATAGCAGTTTTTCGACTTGCAGTCCAAAATTGGGCATTTTTTACACCGAAAAACTTCTAGAAGTAGACCAGAAGTTACTTCTTGTCGGATCTGGATGCGGCTTGCTTTACTGAAACCGCAATTGCACGTAAGATTATTTTTATCGCGTTTTTATGATTTCTAGGCTACACCGCAGCTATATTCAGTCGATTTCTGCGAATAATTTTCAGAATTTTGGTCACCTAATCCGTTTTGCTTTTACGAGATGCTTCAAGTCAGTTTCGCAACTAAGAAAGCGTGAATTAGTGAAGTTAGTCGAATCCTTAAGGATGGATATACACTTTCTTCTCCCTTTGCCCAAGACAATGCATTACGGTCCTGCTCTTCTATTTCTTATTGCATATCTCCATATGGCATACTAATTGTAAGTGGGTGGAACTCCTCGTCCACGGAAACATTTCTGAGATGAAGATGTTGAACTCACATTTAGCTCGAGAACAACTCCTAAGCAGTCCGTGCTCATGGAAACGAAGAAGGAGAATAGAACGATGATGAAAGTGACGGAAAAGTGTCTCGTCGCCGTAGATGGTTGCTTCCCACTGAAGCAAATCTGTTCCACCACATCCCGAGCCACGAAGCACTCGAGTGGAAAGGTCAAAAGAATCGTAATGCAGAATAAGACCCTGGACACATTGATCAAACTGTCGTCCCAGCAGTAATTCTCCAGCAAATCTCCTGCACAAACAAAACACGGAAATAGTTTCTGGACATTGTCCTGTCCTCCAGCAAAGCATAGGTATTCCATTCAATAAGTGAATTAATGCATGTACATCATTACGCAGGATGCGATGACTCGATCTATCCTAAAGGTACAAATGCACACGTACTGCAAGCTATTCCAGATTAGTCCAGCAAGACCTGTCTCTGTCTGTACGTATTGTATTGTTCCTAGTTTGTCTCATCGATTTCAACGCGTATTTTAACAGATTTGAAATAGATTTTAACGCGTATTTTTTGGCAAATCCACGTTTCTAGCAGGGAAGTAGACGGAATGCGACAGGAGTGCGCCCTACGCTACAAAAAATGCTCCGCAATAGACAAAAGGAATTGGACTTTGTGGAGAATATAGATGCAGTCAAGGTGAGGAGGAAAGATAGAGGGAGAGAAAGGAAGTTGGAAATGAGAGAGAACTAGAGACAGACTACAGAGAGAGACAGACTACAGAGAGAGACAGACTACAGAGAGAGAGAGAGAGAGAGAGAGAGTTGGAAATGAGAGAGAACTAGAGACACGACTACAGAAAGAGAGAGAGAGCGAGAGAGAAATATGTACAAAGAGAGAGCGAAATATGTAGGTACAGGGAGAGAATTTAGAGAGAGAAATAGAGAAAGAGACCCGTGTGATTGGGGAGGATCCCTTGGGGAGGAATTCTTTTATGTCCAGTCTGGTAGACTGGACGTTTGGGTTAGGACGTTTGGATTCCTCCCGGTGGGAACCTCCTGGAAAGAATGCCTCCGATTTGATTCTTATGTAATATTTGTACGGGGGAGAAGACGGGGAACTGCCACTGCCACCGCGGAGTATTCTTTGAAGGAGCACACTGGAGGACTCTCCAAGGTATCCCTGCCAGAAGAATCCCTTGACGAGGGATACTTTCATGTCCGACATTGGAGGGATTGGGATAGGATTCCTCCACGTTCCTCCCGGTTTACACGGGGAGAGAGAGAAAGAGAGAGAGGAAGAACTTACCCTGAACGTGTCCTGTGAAAGTGGCGTAGCCCCCCAGGGAGAAGACGAGACTGACGAGGAGAGAGGTCCCGATAGAAATGTGGGTCACTTTCCCCCACTTAGCCTCGCTCGTATTCTCCATGGATGTGTAGATCATGAATGTATTATGATGACACATGAAGGCGAAGGCAAAGACTCCGATGGCTTGCAAAATCCCAGTGTTGGAAAAACTCCAAGCATCGGACGTTGCAGGTCTGCGTGGGAGAGAGAGAAGACATTATTCTCCTTGCGTAATCTTACGTATTATAATCTTACGTACAGGGCTATGGTCATTTATTGGGTTTGGCGTTTGGCATGGCAAGACTACAAATTAGAAATGGTGGACGGCGCTGTGAAAGGACGGAGAAGAGCTGAGAATGGAATAGCACCATGGGAGCCTTACACGCTTATGGGCGAGATAGCCAGACGAATAAGAATGGAAAGCATGATGAAACCGATGGAGATGAGAGAGAGGAAGGAGATCTTTGCCATCCGAGCCACATTCCGGTAGAGGGAGAGAGGAAGCGTGATGAAGAGCGTCGCAATGAGAACCACCGCCTCCCGCTGGATCCCCAGGTTTTCCGAGTGCGCCGTCATGAAGTAGATGAGAACTTTGGTGAGAGTGTCGCCCACGATCACGTTGTAACTTATCATGGCTTTAACCAACAAAATTAGCTCATTAGGTCAGTAGCTCAGTACATAGCCACAGGCCACCACTGTGGCCACCACTGTGGCCACCATTCACTACCCCCCAAATTATTTCCCCTTTTCCGCCCTTCCGCGCCATATTTAATAGCTCCATGCAGATCATGACAAAGGACACGGGTATACCGGGCGCACGCAGTCACCATTTAGCTCGCATTCTTTGCATAAACGGGTATGTGGGCAGTGGGAATTGTGTGTGGGAACTGGGAACCGTAGTGCCATGTATGCCATGCTTCCGGGAATCATTGGTAGGGTGAACGTGAGAGTTGCGATCATATTCATGATTATCAGTCACTGTTAAACCAAATTAATACTTTTTAATTAGTACCCTTCGCAACCACCATAATTAATCCTAATTCCGGTATGTTTTAACGAATTACTTTAAAGCAGCCGAGAAAAAATGAAAGGTGTTTTTAAGGGAAAACCACATGTCAAGTTTAGGGACATCATTTACCTTCGTATATCATTATATTTATCTATATTTATTCCAAGGTTATTCAACCCAAAGACCACTATCATTATATTTATATGTATGCTTAGCTTAGTTATTGCTTGCTTGTACCTATCGGATGACTTACGCTACCAGGGGGCGCTAATTAGCCGTTTTCATGCAAATGTTACGGCAAAGTTTAGGATATATACGACGTCATAACATTGACTTTAGGAAGGATTTCTAATTACATACCCTAACTTTTACCTAAATTGCCTTAAGTTATGGTAAAAGTAATATCAATTTTAAATTAATTTTGTATTGGATTTACGATTTAAGTTTGGAAGCTTAAGTTTAACTTAAATTATAACTTTATAGTTGATTTTTGGCTTTCCAATTTAAGTTTCGAAAATCAAAAAACATAACCTAAAATAGGATAAGATGTAAAGGTAATGCAAATAATTTTAGGTAAAAGTTCGGGAATATAATTAGAAATCCTTCCTAAAGTCAATGTTTGACCTCGTATACACCCTAAACTAGACCGGTCAGGGTAATCAAACTTGGCACTTTAGCACCACTCGTAGAAACAAAGGAATGACACAAGTTTGAAGGAAATCGGAGGTAGGTCAGTTTTTGGGTGTACGAAGACGAAAAGAGTTACTGCTTATTGCCGTAACATTTGCGTGACGGCTAATGAATGCCCCCTGATAGTACTAACCACGCAGATCGGGCATTTTGGTAATTGTGATCCGATCGAGTCCAAAGTTTAGTTAGATCCGCAATAAAATTTGCTATGCGAGTAATTATTATAAGGTCGTTTTGCGCTGTTAAGAGTCGGAGTTAGAAATGAGGACAGCGACAGCCGCAATTGAAATACTTGACACCCATGTTAAATGTTGAGTTTCATAACTCCGGAACAACAAAAAAGTAGCAGCTGAAATTTTGGGTTTTAATACGACCAAAGTGGTCTACCTTCCCACCAAATTTCAGCTTTATATCGATCGGCGATGTTGAGGCCATTTCCTTGTTAGTGTTGTTATTCGGTCACAATATTGGGCATTACTAAAGTAGCAACTAATCTCGAACAATTTAGTTGTATATAAGTAGTAACTTTTTTGGCCCCCAGAAAAAGCAAATCTAAACTAACTAAGTTCTTCCAAAACTATAGTTCTCCATCAATAGTATATTTACTTTAGTATACTTTAGTTCTGGAGGGAAATAATAGGACAGGCACTAATTGAACGTACAACTAAAGTAACTAGCAATGAGAAAAGTAACAGTACTTTTTAGCAATTTAGTTTTTCGTATTGAAGTACGGGGGGTGCACCATCCTATTTCGAACACTTTTTAAATGAAAATAACTTAAAACTCTGTAAACCTAGACCTAGAGTCACCATATTTGCATTATTAGTAGTATACATTGTAGTGAGCACAATAATGTATTGATGAGTTTTCTCCTCAATGCGATTCTCGCACTATCAAATTTAAAATGCGCTATACCGTGTTTATAGTTTTGCGCGTCTAAAAAAATCCCCAGAAAATTAAGCAAACATTATCATTTTAATTAAACCATCCCATCGCAGACCCAGAACACCATTGCATTAGAGCAAGTGTCTTCTAATCCGTATCCCTTCGGAAGTCCAAATTATAAAACGTTATATAGTATATTTTATAAATCCTATGTATAAGCATCGGGGGACATACCGCGGAAAAATTACTACTATGCTTAAAGTACATCCGGTAAAAAATATTTACTACATGCTTTAGATTAAGCATAAAACCACTTAACTTAATTAGGAATAAAATTTGAATTATTTGAAAGCCCCTTGTCTACAAATCTACTTCGAAAAAAAGTGGTCCGTCAGAACATTTTTTTCTTCGGCCAGCATAACAGCCACTGGGCAAATTTCTCTTTATTTTCCGGAACATTGTTTAGTTCCTTACAACATTAAATCATACTTTGTTTTCTGGGACTGCTAGATTTTTTTTACAGGAAGAGGAAACGGAAAAATACAAAATTAATCAGAATTCGGGTAACATATTTTTGATTTTGTGTCCCGAGCCTACTTGAAGTCCAGTAATGTTAAGACTTGCCTAAAATGTAGCAAAAAGTATGTTTTACACATTTAATGCACATTTTAAAGTTGATTATTACGAAAATATGTGATGGTTCAGTGTGACAGGGGCGCAGAAAACAATATTTTGCTTATGACTCTTGGCATGCGTCGTCAATGTGCAAAAGTAAACGGTGCACCCTGTACAGCTAAACTAAATTCGAGTATTGAGGAAGCAGCTAAACTCAAAATAGTGTTCTGTGATGGGACCGCCCTGGTCAAAAGTCAATTTTGTGACCGTCTGACAACATTAAGCATACTCATAGCGCAGAGAAGGGGGAAAGCGAGTAGGAATGTTGAGAAATGAGGAGAAGTGGGATTTGGTTGGGACGTTGGGCGGACTCACCGATGACAGGATAAACAAACTGGAGGAGGGAGAGGACGTAAAAGCCGCATCTGCCGAAGGCTGCTTCCATCATGCCCGGGTAGGAGTAGGAGCCGCTGAGCTGACCCCCTTTGACCATGAGGACGAGGGAGTAGTCCGTGATGACGGCCACCAGAATGAGCAGCACCACGCCCACGCCCACACCACTCTGCCTCAGCGCGTACGGCATCTGCAAATACATTCATCCGCATCTCACAATCAGTCCTCTTTCTCACCCTCACCAACTCACCACGTCACCAGTCACCACCAATTTAACCTAGCACCAGCTAGTATAGCTACAGTAGAGACACTTTAAAATCACGGATTGCCGTTTATAAATCCATCATTCCTGTCATTACTTATGCAAATTTTTTCTTTGAGGCATGGCCGCCGTATCAAAGAATTCGGCTGGCCCGTGATATTTTTTAACTTGAACTTAAAATTTGAGACCGCGAAGTAAGTATTGACAGCTGTCACTTTTTTTTATCACATTTAAAGCTGTTAATATACATAACGAGTTAACGGAAGGCCCTCTGTTGGCCTCTCAATAAAATGAAGCATTGAGATTGGTCAGCAGAGCTCCATTGTTAAGGGGTCGGTGGCTCAAAGAAATAATTACAATAAAATAAACAATAAATAATTAAAGCAAGGATCAACTTATGAACGACAATCCGTCAGTTTAAAGTGTCTCTACTGTAGGCTTCCTCCACCAAGTTAGCAAGTAGGTATCCAGAAGACAGAAGAGGCACAACTAAGGAGCGGAACTCACCCCAATCACACCGCTCCCAATGATGGAATTTATGTAGTTAAAACTAGCCTGCGGCAAAGTACTTTTCCGCTCACTGTCGTCCATGTCCATCTGTAAACAGTAAGACCAGCTTTTAAACCTCGCAATCCACGCTAATAAATAATAATAATAATACCTTACTCCCAGCATTGCGCAGACACCATTCGCGCATTCCTTTGATAGGACAGGGAGCAGCTTTGGAAACCACAAACCAGCGACCGGTTTTGCTTTTTCAGCCAAGCGATAAAAGATGAGATCCCGTGAAACCCTCGTTCACATGCCCTACAATCTACTCTTCTTCACTACACATCGCAAACTTTTTAGCCTTAAAAAATTCCCACAAAATTCTAGTTGTTAGAGGGTCATTTTCATTTCATGCATCAACTATAGATCATTTTTGTCAAAGCATTAAAACTTCGAAAAAATCAGGAGGCTATAAGTATGGACTACTATAAAGTACAATCAAAGAAGTACGCATGTGATGTAGTTCAATGTTGCTCATCTATTATAATATGCTCCAGTAAAATGTCTAGACGTAAGTAGGATTTTGCCTACGGCGATCGTCTGCCTCGGGGAGGAGAGATCGCCAAAGAGCTCAACCAGAGAGCTCTCCTCAGACCGATGTATAGGTATACAACTATGCACTCTTTTTTCACATTTATATATGTGACAGGAGTGGGTGGTTCTATTCTATCTGTATACGCACAGCTTCTCCTTAGAGTGAATCCGGTGGGGCTGAGGAGATGAAAGGTCTCAGAAAAAATGCATTTCTTATGGGCAAAAGGTCACACTTTTCTGGGGGGGGGGAGAAATATATATATATATAAGAAATATAATATCCTTGCATATAAATATACTCAAAGCTGCACCTATATGTACCGCTATGGCGGGTCAAGGGTCGGACAAAGGGTCCACCCCTAAATAGAGAGACTTGATTGGTGTCTATGAATAACGGGGGTCAAGTTCATCATTTCATTATCTACGACTGATACATAATAACAATACAGGTGCAGGTATGATCAGGAGGTATAAACATTTTTCGATATATTTGTGGAAGGAGCTGATGGCCTCGGGACAATTATTATTGCAGAACCGAACCACCAATCAAGCCTCTCATTTGATCCACAAAATAACATGTTGAAAATAAATCCCCGCACAGAGAGCGGTTGGGTCAGTGAATATCCGTCATTAACAATTAACAGTTCAGTGATCGAGTAAGAACTGCCGAAGTTTCTGCAACCCTCGACAATTGCTACCTGGCGATTCAGAAATAAGGGTTATTGTGATCGTTTTAGTGGGTGTGAATGGTGAATAGAATTTTCTGAATTTATTGTAAGATCCCAGTTTTTTAATTATTAGTTTTGTCAGTTGTGACTAAAACGCACGAAAGTTTTCATAGTATATTGTTCTAATTACATAGCAGGCCAAAATACACGGTATTTTTAATGAATTTCTTTGAAATACGTATTTAAAATGCATTTTTGTACTGTATATTTTCGAAAGTATTTTGTACTTTGTGTTTTCGAAAGCATTTCGTAATTTGAATGTTTACCAAAGTGATACATGTAAATTGTAGGTAATTAGCTGTACACTAGAGTACAAATCAACACAATCATTTCATATAATTTAGAGATACACGCGCATGTGTATTTGATTTAAAATCAGAAATGGGGGATTAGTTGATTTTCAGATTGGGATTGCAGATTAAAAGAAAAAAGGTTAGTGATTAACCTACACGGACTAATTCAAATTTTCATGGTATTCGACTAATGCGGAATCGATTAAGTTGGAATTCGCCCGGATTACGTTCATTGGGATTATTTAAGCCGATTAGATTGCATTAATCAGCCATAAAATTTACAATTGTACAAGCAATCGAATCGTCTATTCACCTATTTTACGACTAGCCATTTCCTGCCCTAGAAATATAGCCATATTGATCAACAATAATTGTAATATATATTTGAAACTATAGTTGAAATTGTCCAATAAAAGTTTAAAATAGGATTTTTCGGTAAACTTTAATTTTGTTTTCGCAATTTTGAACTTGCCGTTGAAAAATCCTTGTAGCTTGCTCAATTTACATTCGATTTGAAGGACTGGTGTTTTAACGGATTGGTCATAAAATTCTCTGTTAAACATAAATAATTTTCTATTTTTACTGACGCGGGAAAACACTTATTTTGCACTTTATAGTCAAAACCGGAAGTAAATTTATTAAAAAATGGGTCTTTCGAAACTTGGCGCGGGAAAATCGCGATAACTTGGCCAATCGTGATCGGATCTGAATGAAACTTTTTTCTAGATCCACAATTAGATTCTGCATGTGATACATGTTTGTAGAGCCCAGCAGTATTGCTGGGTCATTGCACATAGGGGGGGGGGGGTTAGGGGTTAATGCACACATAGGATGAGATATGAGAAGTGTACGAAGTTTGATTTAGAGAGTGCGGATTGCCGATGCCGACTGCTGGCAGCAATTGCTGATTCACCAGTTAGCTATATTTACATGACTCAGGAGTCACGAGAACAGAAGCGAAGAAGCCTATTGCTCAGCATTCATGGTTCATGGAGGAAGCAACTTATAAGAAGCTTGAAAAATGGCGTGTAAATAGCTTCAGAGTAGCTATGAATGTCACAATCACCATCACTCGTTTCCCAAGTCGCTAAATACTCCATACAGATATTACAGTATGGAGGAACTAGGAACGGTTAAAAATGGTGTCGTAACTGCGTGACTTAGTTGAATGTCTGCGGTCTGCGATCTGTGGCTCCCGTTCCCGTCCAAGTAACTGCAATCCACACTTTCAGTTTCAACGTTTCCATTTCAACCTCAGAAGCAGGGACTGAGCACATGTGCTCAGTCCCTGCTTCCATTCACCTCCGTGCAGTCCAGATTTGGATGGTGGGGAGGGAAGACGCGAATACGTGATTAATGCCATTATTCTTACGCATGCCTTCCCGGCCCCTCAATAAAACATGTTCAAATGTCTCTTTCGCGTGCAGCATCAACATCTCCTTCTACGGATAAAATTATTGTATGTATATAGTTCCAAGTATGTAGAAAGATCCTATGAGAAAAATTTAGTGAAAACCGGCTTTCGATGGTCACTATAGAGAGTCCGTAAAGTCGTACAGTCGGAAGTCGCTCATTCCTTCCAAACAACGTCTTCTTACGGACTTAAGGGCATGCACAGAATGACGGAATACGGTGTGTTAATAAAATATCCGTCAGTCATCGTGCTTGAGAATCAGAAGTGAGTACATTTCATGGTTGTAGCACGACCGCACCGCACGGTGTCTAATTTTGTAAAGACCATATTATAACCATGGTCCAAGTAGCCCGTCCTTGACCCTTGACGGACCCCCTTATAACGTTATAACTTCAATATAACCTATTAACCTACATTAAAAATCTTTGTAATTTAAGTTGTATGTTTATACGTTTTAGATGATCAAATAAAACAGTACTCTAAAACTATATTAATTGGTTTTAAAAGGGTCACATGATTTTCAATAAATGTTCCCTATTATTATTCCTTCAACGCAATTCCGATTCGTGCGATTATGCGTGCATGGTCCCATGGTCGTACCGTCGTACGGTGCTATTCAGCTTGACGGGTGGAGGGCCGTTCAAACGCCCTCAAACAACCGACTGCTCTCACGTTGAGAAGACGTTCAATGGATGGACATAGAATGGTGCATGAACGTCCTGGTAAGATCAACGGGCTACTGAACGTTGTATGGTCGGGCACGGACGGGCACGGACGGAAGCTACCTCCGTTTCAAAGTTTTGTTAAAGTCCCCTGTCAGTCATTTTTATCACAGGCCAAGAAATGCAAATTTTCAAAGTCTTTCTGCGAAAATGGATTATGCTCATTATACTGATTGTGATTAGGATTCTCCTTGCCTCATTCTTTTCTCTTGCATTTCTTTCATTTTCTCTGGAAATCCTATTATTCTCATTCTCAGCCGTTTTAGTGGACGTGCGCAGGGCGCCCGCAAGTATTAGCACTTATAATTGTAATATGTAAGGCACTTGTAATATGTATTTTAGCAGATTTGCTTGCCTGTACCGGTATGAATTAGCAAATTGATTCAATTGATTGGTGAAAAATAAGGCCAGAAAAGGGGAGAAAGGAGCGTTCGGGTGGACTGAAAGGAAGGGTGTGACGTGTGACTTTCTCACCTGCTGCACCAATTGACTCATGTCATCATTGGTTTGCGCTGACGACGGGGAGCTCAGGGAACTCTCGCCAGGATTTGAAGGTGATGCTGGCTGAGAGACTTCGGGAGGGATGGGAACGGCCGTGGAGCTTGTGGCGCTCCCTTTCCTCGATGACGTCCCCGCAGTCCCTCTCCCTGCCGTCCCTGATTTTGTTCCTCCGCTTCCCTTCACCAATCCCGCGGTCGTGGAATCCGTCGGTGTCTAAACATTCGGAAAGCAATAATCAATCATCCATGTATTTTCATTACTCGCACAGTTAAAGTTAGAAGCTGATTTAGTGCAAATAGAATTAGGGACGACATCCTTTGGTGCTCATTCCATCATAGCACTATTAGAGGTCAGAGATGAGTGAGTGAGCATGAAGAAGACACGGTTCGATACAAACAAAGTACACGTGAAGGGTTCGGAAGCAAAAGGAGCTAAGTCCCCAATACCTTTTACAGGAGAAGCAAAAAATAATTGGATACAATACTGCAAAATTCAAAGAATATTAGTTTTGCTAAATTACTAAATTACGAGCTTGTATAGGTGTGTCTATAGCATACACTCGAAAATCGTCATGTTGCTTCATAAGCATACCGGATGTATCTATTGTAGACACCCGCAGGTTTATTACTAATACTGGCAATCTGTGAATATGTGAAAGGATTATTAATAAATCAATTCTTGTTTAACTCTCATCGCGTGTACTTCGTGCTTAGCTTCTAGGATGTCATAAACGGTGAGCATTCTTGTTTAGCATTACGTATGCTGGTATGCTTCAATTCGGATAAGGTGAGGAAGTTGAACGTAGATTATAGACAAGCTATTTGATCATTTCGTAAAATATTTAGTAAACTAGTATTTACGTTAGAAATCTAGGAGAAAACTGAATTTAACAACGTTCCCATTGTATGCATGTGGGTACATACTTGGCGGTCACACGATTGTATTATAAACTGTATTATAAACATCAAGGCAATCAGTGACTAGAGCGAAATGCGCCCAAAAGCACCACTGTACCAGTGCGAATCTAAAAACTACAGTCCACGCAATGTAAAAATTTGAGCATGAAAATTCCCTCAGAAGATTAACATATGATATTAGGCTCATTTGTATTTTAGTGTAAGTACAGCTAATTAATTACAAATCACATACCTATCACTTTGGTAAACATTCAAATTGCACAATACTTTCGAAAACACAACCGTACAAGCGCACATGTGTCGACAGAGCGCAGTATCGACGCTGATCGAAAAGCCGACTCGGCGCTGGATTTTGCCCATCTAAATCGTGCCGCTCACGGCATGTTTTCACTGCGCAGTTAAATTTGCGCGAAAAACGAATCGTAGCTGCATAATTTTGGGCGCGTTAGGGTCAAAGTTCCGAAGTGTATCGGGCGCTATAATTGCACAGTAAAGGCGCCAGAAAAATTGTAGCATCGTCCGGCACTTCATGTTTCAATTTCCACAGGAACTACGCAAATCTCGCGTATTCGCGTCCTTTTAACCGTGGAGTGAAAACATGTGGTGAGCAGAACGATTTAGATGGCCAAAACCTAGCGCCGGGCCGGCTTTCCACTAAGCGCCGATCGCTCCTTTTGCGCTCTGTCGAGTGTTCCTAAATTGGATACGTCCTTTATCCTATCCATAAAACACATCAATGGTTCACTATGAAGAAAATAACTAGTTGAGTAACTATTTCTGGGACTGGTATCACAAGTCGTGCTACTGGAAGTTTTCCAAAGGGAAGTCGTCACTATTTCCGAAACAGGCAGGGCGGATGATTTGTTTAAGTGTGTTTCGTACTGGTATCAGACAATTTATTCTAGACAAGTAACGCTGGAAAAATCATTAGAGTAAAAATTTCAGGAATAGGAAAGGTCCAAAAACGTCGGAAGAGATTTCTTTGCAAGTGCTCTCATTCGGATGGCTACTGATCCCTGACATATGTTGCATAGTGGGTTTTTCGCCAACGCGCAAAACCGGCGAAACTGGCCAAAACA
Organism: Disparrhopalites patrizii; assembly: GCA_034698585.1. Lineage (NCBI taxonomy): Eukaryota > Metazoa > Arthropoda > Collembola > Symphypleona > Sminthuridae > Disparrhopalites > Disparrhopalites patrizii. The sequence continues at coordinate 16,439 of JAQGBT010001290.1, forward strand.
CGCCGAAACTGGCCAAAACACGCCGAAACTCTGTTTTGTAAATTCTGACTCAACGGTTTGGCCGATTTTGGCGGAACTTTTTTAAAAGATAGAGGACCAAGATCTCTATAGCCATTTTTTCAGATTTTTGAAATTCGAATTTTCATGCCTGAAATTTCAAAAAATGTGTAATTTAAGATGGTTTTTGGTACATTTTAGGCGAGCAGATGCGAATTTTCAAATTTTGAAAAAGAATTTCCGAGAAGATTCAATTGTCTATATTTTAAAAGAAAAATCATCAAAATCGGCCAATCCATGGCGCCAGAATTGACAAAACGGATTTCGCCATCATCCGAAATATTAGAAAAAGCACTTTTCCAGCATAGCCATGCACACAAAGCATTGCTTGCAGCGTAGACTGACCTTATCATTAACTGCAGATGTTCAAAATGTCAAGGATTTCATTCACACATATCAAAAATGTTTGCTAACCAAACGGACCAAACGGACCAAAGTTTCGGAGAATAAAATTTCCTTTAGACTTAATGTTATGGCAAGTCAAAATTCCAATCGAAACTGAAACCTCGCATATTTCCGACCCCACCAATCACCGCGAACGTTTTCGCGAAGTGTGTAGGAGAGCCCTATTATTCTTAGACAGGGCGCCCATATTTTGTGAGACCCAAATTACTACTATTTACATCCAGTCCTAGTTTAATTTTGGCTTTCAACACCTCTTGAAAATAGTAGTAAAGAGAAGGATGTGGTTTCACAAAGAGAGAATGTAACTTGTACATGCCAACTAACTCGCGTAGTAGTCGCGCCGGTAAACTGATGGACAGCTTGAAAATAGAGGGCATAGGCGGATCTCAATTTTGACAAAAATCATGTCTGTTTTACACCTTTCTGGAAGGTGTTTCCAATAATTTTAACCCAACTAACGCTGACAAATTTGACACACTGATTCTTCCATCAATATAAAAAAACTTATAACAGATAACGCTTATAGAAATGTAAGCAAGGACAGTGTTAGGAGGCTTGCACTGTACCCTGAATCAGCTACGCCCATTAGCCCATTACTATTCTAAAGCTTGTTTCGCCTATAGAGCAGCAGGAGAAATCATGGGATGACTGAATCTAACGGAACTACGGAACGCATCCAATTCCAGCAAGTACCAAGCTTTAGTGAAGGTGGGTTCTAATCCAAATAATAAAAAACCAGTATCCGATGAGGATCTCATCATCCGATCAGGAGCCCACCCTCAAACCAGGACAGCAATGGTGAATTCACCATGCCTGGAGTTAATGTATTATTATGCGTGGATTAATGTCCAAGCTAAGCCGATGGAGGGGTAGTAGTCATGTTGTTGTTGGACGTAAGTTCAGCTCTAAATGCGCTCCAAATTCCAACTCTATACTTTCCATCTCACAATGTGAACGCGTCTAGGATCTAGGATGATTGAATTACACGCCTGTGCCTTCGTGAAGCAATAAGCGTTTCCAATCTTCCAATACAAAACTTTTCGGTTTGCTATCGTTCCCAACTTCAAGCGTTCTTCTGGGATTTTTATTTGACAAAACAAAGAAGAGACTCAGGAGGAGAGATAGAGAACACCTGTAGAACATCGCCCAGGGCTCCAGGACTCCTCTACTTTTCATACCTGCTTGATATCACTAATGGTTATGGGAGATTGGCCAAGAGATAGGAGTGCGAAGTTAGAAAAACTGGAGTAAGGACGGGCATATCTGTATAGTACATGGAATGATGGGGTAACATGCGGCGGGATTTCACCCTTTCAGTGTTGAAGGAGAGCGAGGAAATGAGGGAACAGCTGCTATCAGAGAAAGGCTCTCTCCCCTGCGCGATTCAGGTGCTTGGAGAAAGGCAGACCTATTCTCCTTTGCTATAGGAAATGTGTTCCACTTACTTTGAGCTTCACTGAACCTTTGGCCGGGGCTCTTTTGTTCTCCAGAATGTAACTCTTCTCATTGAGCGCTTTGCCCGCTGCAGTCGGCCGCGGCCTGGCCGTCGTCGACGGAGCCTTCCCACTCCCACTACTCATCTTCTTCTCTTCTTCTCTTACTTTCCCCGCTGTCTCTCTCTCGTCTCTCTCTCTCTCACTCTCTCTCTCTCACTCTCTCTCTCTCTCTCTCACTCTCTCTCTCCTTCCCGCTGTCAGGGCGTAATCTTATCCACTCCCCTTCCTTGAGCACAGCACCCGCAGAAGATACGCGAGAGGGCTTTGACGGAGATAGAAACTGAGGAAATATTGGACATATGTTAACTTATCCGCTCTCCTTCACCGTTTCACCCACTTCACCAATTCACCACCAATATCCAGGCCTACGTAAGCAGGTAAGCACCACCTCAGCACTCAGCATTCAGCACTCTCTGCGCTTCCTTTTCCTTCACTTGCAAAGCTCCAATACTCTCTTCCACCTCAAAGTATCCGCTGAGCTGAGAATATGTCCCAAGTCCCGAATCCATCAGATTGTGCACAATCCGTCAATTCCAATTTTGAATCCAATTTCTGAGCACAAAAACAAATAATAACAAGTGTGCCTTGGCAACTCCTACGCGGGTGAACTTAGAGTTGTAGAACTAGTGTACAGATCAAGATGGTCAGGCCACAAACGGCTCTTCTGTTTCCTCCAGTCATACTGTGGTTCGCCGAAGAGGAATGATTTATTTTGCGGGAGTTGACATTAGAGGAGGACTTATGTGAGAACGAGAGGAATTATTGGAGAATGCGTAGGGAAGAGAGAGACGGGAGGACGGGAGGGGAACTCAGCTGAAGCAGAGAGGGAAGAAATGAGTGAGAGAGTTGAGAAACATGTTCGTCTCTGCCGAGGAGTTTTTAGCAACAAACTGCTCACCTCCCACCATCACCATCACCATCACCATCACCATCACCACCGTCCTCTAAACCCAAACTCAGCCTTTCCACTGTGCCTTCTCTCCTCCTCCCTCTCCCTCTCTCTGTCTCTCTCTCTCTCTCTCTCTCTCTCTCTCCCTCTCTCTCTCCTCACTCGCCTGCTTGTTGCTTCCTCTTATTCCCTTCACAACCTAGCATTAGCATGCTTTACGTACTTGCTTGGCGCACGCATGAGTTCTTTTCTTGCCGAGGAACCACTGCTGACAGAAGGAAGGGAAAAGTGGACACATGTTGGTTGTGGAGTGAATCGTGCACAACTCAGGTATATGTCTCTGTCTGTGTGTGCGATGAACTCCCCAGCTGTGGATGATTTCTTGGGGGGAATTGTATGGAGCACCCAAAGGGAGAGAGGAAGAGAGGAAGAGAGGAAGAGAGGAAGAGAGGAAGAGAGGAAGAGAGGAAGAGAGGAAGAGAGGAAGAGAGGACGACGGAGGAAGGAAATCAAGTGGGCTGAGGATGTGGTGTACTGAACGCTCCACATATTCAGTCCAGCCATAAGCAACAGGGAATGAAGAATGAACTTTTAGATGCTATCATCCTATCCTTGTGCAGAAATCAGAGGCAGCACAACTGAACATTCTTAGCCACCGTTTCCGGAGCATGAGCTAGCTTTGCTCGTAATTTCCTTTCCTTTCCTTCATTCTTCATTCGTGACTGCAGAGGGTAATGCTCTTTCCCTTTGCCCCTCAGCCCCTCACCTGCAGTGTAGCTTCCCCGGTTCAGTTCACTTCTGCAATTGTTCCTCATACACCATTGCTAGCGGCTAGAGTGAGTTTACCGTGAAACTTAAGATTTGCATGTATAGGTATAAACTGGTATATAAACTGGATGGGGCGTGGTGAGCTCCAATGTTTCCTCACTCCTCAGATGGAGTGAGAGAGAAAAGGTTAGGTGAAGCAATCCAAAGGGGTCCGACGTTCCCCTGGTCACCTCTCCGAACTCTGGAAGCGAGAGGGCCAAGGTGGATTGCCCCGGCTCCAGGCTTTCCCATGAGAACCCAGTTTCAGTTGAAGCGAGCTAGCCGTGCTGCAGGAGACATGTCCCAATAGGACACATTCTGGACGAGCGGCTAATGGATGGGTGAAAGGTGAAAGAGAAGTCATCCTCAGCTTGTGGACAAGAATGATGAGTTGAAATAGAAATGATGAGTTGAAATGGAAACAATGCCTTCGCATAGGCTAAGTAAGCGGGGACCTTGACGAATGCACGATGAAAGAATGAACAGATGCAGCTCTGTGTTTGCGAGTAGCTTTAGCAGAAGCAAAAGGAGCAACAACCTGTAGGGGTTGAGTGATTTATTCCTGCTCCTTACCATTACCACTACGCCGCCAAAAATGATACAGATTTTTTTCAACCCACACATAATATACCCACACATACAGGATGCCCAGTTGCCCAGTATACACTCCTTACCCCTATGAGTGGCGATGCTACAGGCCTACGGGGTAGATCATGTTAACATTTCATGTTGAATCTTATTGCAGATCTAGGAGAAAAATCCACGCCCATCCCACCATGATTAGCCTAGATATGCCAGTTTTTCAAAGAAAAGTTAAAACATCTGCATTTTCGACAAAATCGATTTTTAACGTTTATTTTTAGGGATAAAAATTTTGTTTCCACAGCTATGAAAAACAGCACACAAGAGTATTTTCTGAGCAAAATTTTATTGCAAATCTAGGAAAAAGTCATTCTGTTTGAGCAGGAATTGACCATGTGCTGGCTTTTCGGCGCCAAAATACTAAAATGGAGATTTCAAAAATTGCATTTTTAGAATAAATTGATGCTTGCATCTGTCTCTAGGCGCCAAAATACAATTTTACAATATGTTTCTAGCGCCAGTTGTAACGGCAATTTAGGTAAAAACGTTTTTACACAATATGGCTTACTCATACGCAAATTTTTTTGAAAAACTCTACGTTGCTTTTCATAATATTTAAGACATTCAATTAGCTTAAAAATGGCTTTTGTTTGCAATTTTTTATGGTGTAATAAAAATTAATAATTTCATCAACGATTCTTGTTTTTGAACTTAGGACTAAAAAATCGTCACAACTTAGCTAGTTCCAGTTCAAACAGAATGGTGATTTTTTCACAGATTCGCAATAAAATTCTGCTCAGAAAACGCGCATGTGCCATTTTTCAAAGTCGTGGGAACATAAAAGTTATGTCCCTAAAGCGAAACGCCAAAAATCAATTTTACGAAAATTGAGATTTTTTAACTTTTTTTGAAAAAACCACTATAACTTGGTTAATTTTGTTGTTAGTTGGATGGGGATGAATATTTTTTTCTACATCTGCAAAGAAGATTCTACTAGGAATACTTTACTTGCACTACTCTTTAGGACTGCCGCTTCATAGTGGTAGGGATCCTAGAATGGTTCTTCCCACCCTGTACATATCATGCATATAGCTATAGTTAAGGTGAGCAATGAGGAATGAGTCAGTGAGGAATGAGAATGGCTGTAGAAGTGGATCTTCTGGCATGCCGGTGTTGGTGTGCTCTTGTGCCTTGCAAGTGTTGGAAGTGCTTGCTGTCAGCTCATTCTCATCTCCTCTCGTCGCCAGGCTAGACTAATTGTTATATTATTAACATTGCTTGCCGATTCCTAAAAATTGCCTCACAATCAGACGAGGAATGCACTACCGACTTTTCACGCTTCACTACTTTGCACTGCCTATCTTCACAATGGAATTCAAACCGCGAAATAAAAATACAAGTGCATACATGCACATTATAGTAGCGGTTTTGAGGTAGTGGTAGAAAAAACCGCTACTATCTTAAAATTCGACTAGCTTAACGCACTATTCCATTTGACACTGATTTGACATTTGACACTTAAAGTGTAATTCTAATGGGGGACCAACGTCAGCCGTATACAATTTGAAAAGATGGTGGGCCTTAAAACAAACCTTTTAAGTCTATGGAATTGAATAGATATATTTTTACTGTATTCTTTCAGCGAAAGAAAGTGTAGAAACGTCCAGGCCGTCCAGGCGTGCCGAAACCCTCTTCCTTGCAACATTTCCCGGCTGAGGGCATAACGCCGCAGAGTAAAACCGCCAAAACAAAGTTCTCCCGGGGAACACAATAGCAAATTATCGAAAATTGAGATATAAATAAATAAATTGAGAAACCTCCGTAAATTGACAATACTGGTTTGATCTTTATAATATCATTCCTAGATTCGCAATAAATTTCTACACAGAATACAACATCTCTAACGTTGCAAGTGGATTACAAAATTAATGCTGTCAATTATTGAGTTTTTGACATTTTGACATTTTGACATTTTGAAGCTTTGTTTGAATAAACTGAGACCATTCTCTTCTCGTCAGATAGATTCAAAACAATTTCCTAGACTTTCATTAAAATTCTGTATACCTACATATGAAGAGTTTGGAAGCTATAGGTCCTCAGTAGCAAATTTTACAGGAGAAGCAAAAAACCATTTCAGATACAATACGTCTAAAACAGAATATTTGTTTCGCTAAATTAAGAGCTTGTATAGGTGTCTATACTGTCTATATGCATGTGCTCCAACAGCTACCATATTTGTCACATGACAACGACTTTACGGAATTTAAAATGGTGGACTTAAACCGTTTGCAGGTTTGCACCTAAATAACCCATCTTTCCAAGGTTCATCCTGCAGAAACAAACCAAACTACAAAATTGTAGCGACTTGACCACTTTCCCTTACCATTTACACCATTTACCATTATGGTATGGTAAATGGTAAACCCTAAAAATCCCGTTTTACTAATTAGTAAAACGGATTTTGATTTTAAAAAAATAAAAATTACATGTTGCCTTTTTTCGAGAAAACCCTGATGGGAACACGCGAGTTATTTTGTGACCACGGCGTTCCTCCTTTTGCATTGGAATAATATGTTTATATGCTTTCCTAGATTAGCATTAATATTATTTATGGAACGAATATTTATGATGTCATTTAATTATGTATTATTATTTCGTTTTTTCGTTATTATTCATACTCCCGACTTCTGACTCCTGAGTAATCCTACCGCAATCTGGCTAGTAGGCTATTAACGTTCCGTATTCCGTACGTATAGGTATACTATACAATATATGCACATATATTATGTGCGTAGAGCGTACTATGTTACATACTACATAAACATGCATGGTATACATAGCTATACTTATGAGGCCCGCAGTTGATTGCTTCACTGAAATTCTCGGAGGACGGCACATTTTCGACATTTTCGTAGAGATATTTTTTAATCGGCGCATTGTGGATACGTAATATTTTATTTTCTGGATTACGAATTACAAGAGCACCATAACCACGGGATTACGGATTACACTAAAATTATTTTATAGTCAGCATTACTGATTGGGAAACAATCATAGTAGTAGTATTTTGGATTGTAATCCTGGATTATGGATTGCGAATTACATATGGAATTTTTGCTGACAAATCATTACAAGAACAAGTACACAAATGTTTTTGAAAATACAAGTCTTACAGCTACTGAATACAAATGGTTTTTGTCGAAATGGATGACAAATTAATTCATAACTCATAACCGAGATATCGTGGTCCAAATCTTCGAATTCAGTTGGATTACGGATACGAACTACTGCATTCCTTCTGGGGATTACAGATTGCTTTATTTGTTAACAACTCTTTGGATTACGGATTCGGACATCGTAACCCGTAATCCCAGGATTATAACAATCCGGGATTAACAAAACCTTGTTTTTAATGAACCCGTGTTTTGTTTTAGTTAACCCTTTGGTATCTGGTGTCAGGTTATTCACATTTCACACCCAGTTAACAGCATCAACTGCGAGCTGCTGGCTGCTACCGTCGCGCGTCGTGGCTCATGTACACATGGGGAACCTACATCCATACTCATAACATACAAAATACAAAGACCTCCACACATTGCTTAATAATTATTCAGTGTACACATGATACTTTTGGACAGAAGCATGCAGCACGCTGACAATTAATTCTTATATTAGCTCGGAGCAGAAGCTCGTAATGGCGTTACAATTTAATATTATTCATTTATTTTAATTTATCCCGATTATTTTAAACATAGATTATCCCTACCCCTGCGGATAAGATATATGTACATATGTAAGATGAGCAAGGATATGGGTGTCATGGATCCAGCTGAAAGGTGAAGGGCTTTTCAGTTACGGCAACAGAGGACATTGACGTGATCGGAAGGGTGTGAGCAGGCTGAGAAATACTGGGCCGAAGTACCAGCGCCGCAGAAGTGCCGGTGAAGTCTGGACTGGCAGCCCGTCCACCAACATTCTGAATCATGCAATGGAAAATTAACTCAATCAAAAATGTTGCAGAGCAAGACAAGTCACACTAACTAACAACTAACACGTAAGGTACACAAAGTGGTAAACCTGTTCAAAGCTTGGATTCTTTTACGTTTCCTACCTCGTCCTTTTTTCTGGAAATTATTTAGATAATGATTTGACTATTTTACTGATTTTTACTCTATTAATGTGTCAGTGGAGGCAATACAAGTATTGGGACACTAGCTTGGCGGACAATGAGGACAGGCTGACAGTATTCTCATTTGGCAGACACTGATTTGATGGACCAACTAATTTAGTGGACAAGGCAGATACTAACTTGGCAGACAGCTGGACATGGCTGACACTAATTAACGGACATGGCGGAAACGAATTAGTCAGACACCAACTTGGCTGACCGGCAGAATCGAATTAAGCGGACAGGGCGGACACGCCGTACTTTAATTTGGCGGACACAGATTTAGCGACAGACAACATTATTAATACCCGTGTTGTGCGCATTGTCCGCCGAATTAGTTTCCGTCTACCCAGCTCGTCCATCTAATAATAAGAATAATCTGCCTGCGTTTTCATCGAATTAGTACACAAAGGTGCGTTGAAAAACTCGCAGATTTTCCAGATTTATAGAATTCCTGCTATCCTTTGACATAGCGGGCAATCTAGAAATCTGCAACGTCTGTGAGTTTTGCAACGCACCCATATTATATTATTGCCCGTCTCTTTCGCTAAAGTAGGTTGTCAGCCATTTCTCCCAACTAAAATATTGCCCGCGAAATTATAGTGTCAGCCATGCTCGGTTGTCAGCCAAATTAGGTCCGGGAAACCAGGCGCTTGTCGGCCAAATTAGTGTCCGCCTTGTCGGTCTCGTCCGATTTCCGATTTCCAATACGAAGGCAAATCCATGTTTCTAATATTTTTTGCTTTTGCTAGCTTATTCGTCAACTCTGACAATGGTAATAAAAAATACATAATGTAGATTGTAGATGCATAATGCTACATCCCAACAATCCCAAGATTAATCAGCTAGACTCTTTAGTTACGTAATACCTTTGGCAGAAGTCGCAAAAGTATTTTGCCACTAAAGAGTGGGATATGGCATCCATTCGGAATAAATACGCGTCAGACGATTGCAAATTGTCACAGGTTGAACGTTGAAGGCTCTACAGAATAATACTTAACATAATATATACATATATTATATGTAGGTATTATTATTTTTGATTTTGATTTGATTTGATTTCTTTATTTGAGTGTCAAAGGGAGATTCAATTATACATTGGTTTATTACCCTGGACACTGTTCTTTGTGGTCAGATAATTAGGCAAGGATGTCAGTGTGAGGACCGTGTTATTAATAGTTGAATAATATAACAATTTCCGATTTATTACGCATGTGTACATAATTACACATGTTATGCACATAGGTAGTTTATTTCTTAATACTTACAAATAAGTAAGTAAAGCAACACCTACCTCCAGAAACCTGAGCGATGACAAGGGCCAGGACGACCAAAAGCATGCCGTACCTTATAATGCGCCCTTCCATGCCACTGATTCCATACATTTTTGGAATTTCTGTGATCACTAACTACGATCAAATACTATAAAACTACCACCGACACGGAATCAATTAGAAAGTAAAACTGTTTAATCAGGATCAATATAACTAACAGGAAAAGACCATGCAGACCAGACTTTTATACTCTTTTTGTCCAGACCCCGGCAAAACCGCATTCAACGCAAACTAAAAACCAATATTTTCACTTCCTTCTAAGAAACTACAAGGAAAACCTTGTGGTGTTACCCTCGGATTTATCGAGTCCATCCCTAGGTTGTAGTACCTTGTGACCAAAGTCCATGGGCAAAGCAACTTGAGTGCCTTTTGCACTGTTGACCTGCAAGGTCAATAGAAACGTCACGCGAGTTCCGCGCCGTCGTTTTTAAAATGGAATTTAATGTAGGAAAATTTCACCACCCAAAGGGTGGTGAAATTGTACACTTTTACTGTTTTCCGTAAATACCAAGCTATAACATCCATGCATTTATGGCTTACAGTAATGGAAATTTTCTGTGACATGATTTTTCTCTTCCTACAACGGCCTTATTTTTGGCTCTTTCCAACATTACTCTTATTTTTCTCCTTATTCCGGCCTTATATGTATCTACTTATTCCTAGCCTTAACTCCTGATGGACTCGATTAAATCCGAGGGTAGCACCAAAAAGGTTTTCCTTGGAAGAATAATAAAACAGTTCCCAATGGAATAGCAAAAGGACGGACGCAAAAACTTGTTAAACCACAAAGATAAATGCACCGGACGAGGGATAAGCTCTGTCACTCCCTGGCAGCCCTGCAGCGCAAACCACCACCACCAAGTCCTGTAGTTAGGTGTACTGAATTTCTGTCTGCCCAACTTCTTTCACCGCTGTGCCTACGGAAGCAAAAATAATTAATCCTTGTTATATTAAATTTCTGCATTTCCCTGGTTAAAAACATTACGTAATCCTTCCACAGGATAATACGACGATATCCGTCCACAGGTTAATCAAGCGATAACATTCGATGCTGAAAACATGAGCAGAAAGTAATTTGAACGGTTGTTTCCAGTAATGATAATATCGTTTGTATTGGTTTCAATTGCTGTTTCATACAATTCTGTTTCAACTTCTGTTTAGACAATACAAGCACATATTATTATGTGTGTATATTTAGAAGTAGCGAAGTATGTACATACAGTGCAGTTCTCATCGTCAGCACCTGCGTTCGACTGCAATTCGTAGCGTCGTTTGTCGTCAGCGATACGCAGTTGCAGCAGCGTCAATAAATATGACGCTGGGTCGTTGTCAACTACCAGCGATTTATTTAAAATATTATTATAGTAAGTACAATCATAAAAAATGGAAACGGAATCTTATTTGACCCCCTCTGCTGGTCAGAAACAGTACCAATTTTTCTACTGACGCAGGTAGCAGGTTACGTGCGATAAAAGTTGAACAGTTTGAACTTCGTTTTACCTGCGTTATGAGGTTATGACGCAGGTAAAAGGACGCAGGAGATAAATCATTATCTCCCGGCTTTTCAATCCTCTGCATCTAGTAATCTGGTAGTTGCGATATTCGTGGTTGTCGTCGTGTACGCATAGTGAAGAAGTGAAGATATGACAAGTCCATGTCGTCTCGCGATCTCGCGAATAATTAAGCTTGCAAACATGTTTTATTGGGACAAAAGAGAATTGTATACATAAGATTGCGAGGAGTATGAGGATGCTATGGACAAAAGCCAGAGGTTGATACTGAGGAGTAGAAAGGACAAAGCACTTTGGTGTCTGGCGGACGATTGGTGCGATGTGTGGTGAGCGATATCCTCATCTAAATCACTGCTTCCCTTTCCCTCCATGGCGTCTTGAATCCAACGCCGGAAATAGGAAACGTTTGTGTACACTCCTGGCTTCCCGGCCTCCGCACAGCCTTCGCCCCATGAAACGAGGCCGATGAGAATCCGAGTGCAATTCTTGAGTTGCTGCATTAAGGGTCCCCCGGAATCACCCTGGCAAGCGTCTTTCTCTCCGGCCGTGTAGCCAGCGCATATCATAGTTTCCGTGATGACGGAGTCAGAATACATTTGCTTGCATTCGTCCGAGCTGATGAGCGGTACGGATACCCACTGCAGAGTGGGACTCACCTTCCCGCCGCAGTTCGGCACCGTGCAGCCCCAGCCACTTACAATAGCCGATCCTGCGCACACATCAATACATATCCACAAACCGTGTGAAACAAATTATACTGGTAATTATATTACAAATGATATTGGTGCGTGCGGTGTGCGGTCAGCATTTTTTGACAGAAATCATTTGTTTACCATTTGGTTTGTATGCTTCTTCTGGTAGAGCGATCGGCTGCACTTTTGAATTGAGCTCAAAGGGTGGGTCTACTCGCAACAAAGAAATATCATTGCTGGTTCCCTGGAATTTTTTGTGGTTAGTCAACGACTTGACAAGCCTCTTTTGTTCGGACGCTTCTTTGTCGAAAAGTTTATGATTTCCAGCCGTGAGCATGAGTTCTGTCCCGGGAGATTTGTCAACCAAACAATGAGCGGCAGTCAAAGCAAACCTCTCGCTGATGAGAACGGCACCACACAAGGCGGTTTTGGAACCCACCCTAATCACGAGGCTTAGTTGGTAGGGCAGAGCATGTGGTCGTACTTCTTTGCCTCCGATAATTCGATTCGAGCTCAGGTCTAGCAGTGGAGGGAAAGAAAGGCGTTATTGGCCACTGTGCTCATTCCATTTTAATTCTGTGATAGACAGAGTGACATAGAGAGATACGATTGCGATACTAGGAGTGATAGGATAAAGCCTAGACTGTAGACTTGGCTTGTTATTGAATGAATGATTTGCTTTCTCAAGAACCCGACCTGGACATATGTGAACGTCATCGTCATCTTCGCCAGACACAGCAGGGGCGACGGGATCATCGCTGCCGACAACGAGCAACAAGTGTGCGCAAATTAAGAGACCGAGTAGGGTAAAGCCTAGACGCACACAAGACATCTCACTCCACCAGCCGCAGCCTGGCCCTGTCTCAGGTATCCAGAAGTCCGAGTCCAGTCCACATCCAAATCCAGCTCCACACAAGCAATCAGATAAAACTAACAATGGACCTTCGCGGTATGTTCACAACGGATTTTTATCGCACTAGTATCTCTCGATAGCACGACCTAAAGTGAGTGTACGTGTACACACCAACCATCTCGATCTTGTCTGAATTTTGGCCAATTGCAATTAAATTCCATTTAAACATGGAGTTTAACATGGGGTTTGCGGTGACGGTAACGGGGAGGGATTCTTGGCTTTTCAATTCTTTTAATTTTCGTTGTACTTTTGCTAAGAATGATAACTAAAAACGAGGTTAGCCAAAACCAAAATAAAGGCATCAGCTTACTTAAAAGGCCAAACCGGAGAATAATAGTTGCCAAGGCCAAGGTCCTCGACAACCGAACCTGAAGGTTCTTGGAAATGCAAGGGCAAAAGCATTGCAAGCATTGGAGGGAACGCAAGGGGGAGCTGAGCCTCATGACGTCCAATTTTCTTATGGGATTTAGCATGGTGGAAACTTCCATTTTGCATTTCGACCTCATCGTGCTCAACAGCACTGAACTCCACTTGGGCTACACGCTACACCTAACAGTGTTGGATGGTTGGTGTGTTCACTCACTTTGGGTCATGCTTCATGCATCATGCTGTCGAGACCGAGAGTCCGAGAGATGCTAGTGCCATCAAATTCCGTTGTGAACATACCGCGAAGGTCCCTTCTAAGACCTTCCACATACACCACACTTAACCACACACGTACAGCTCGGCTCACCTTCCGAAGTCGGAACTCCGGCGCGGCGCTGACGTCCATCAATGCTCCAGTCACACTGGGAAACTGATTATGGAGTGAACTGTATTTGCATGTCCGGAGTGGGAACATGTGCCTCCTTATCTCTCCACTCCTTCGCTCCTTCGTCTCTCCACGTCTCCACTCCCGGACCTCAGTGTGACTCCGTGTCCTTCCTCTTTCCTGTGTAACTGTATTTGGACAGAGAGCGCAGCAGACACTGACACACACTCCGAGTGTGAGTCCAAGTCCAAGTCTCCAAGTCTCTCTGCTTGAAAGCCTGCCCGGCAAATTAGCGTTTCATCTGTTTGTCCGTCCCCCGCCGTAATGTTTCCAGGACCAGGTGCTCGGCCATTGCCATTAGTATTCAACTTTCAACGGTTCAACTACTCCGCCTTAGTGATTATTAGTCCGCCTGTTTCGTCCGTCCCAGAAATTAGTGTTTGGCCCGCTGTTCGTCACGTCAGCCTGGTCCGCCAATTTTGAGAAAAAAGTTGGTCCGCCTCATCCGCTAATTAGTGAGACCCGACGACGATATATTCCTTCGACGGCTATTTCGGAATTGGGAACATCGTAAATCGTAACAAGTCACCAATATACCTGTCCTATTACAATAACTACAAAATACATACATGCATATAAATGTATTACAAATTAGAATACATTATATTACATTCAGTTATACATAACAAATATTATGACAGTTATGTTATAAGTTATAACTATAATACATATATGTACATACGTATCGCTTGGACATTTCCTGACAAAATCCATCCGTAAAAACTTACAGAAAGGATTCGAGAGAAACCACACAAAGTGTGATTGCAATTTGCAATATGCAAAATGCAAGAGCGCGACCAGCTTTCTGCTTTCTCAGTTGAAGTTGAAGACTTCGACGAGAAAGACACGGACGTGAGTAGGTGAGACGTGAGACGGTGAGACATAGTTGGCTAATGTGCGGAAAGTCGGAAAGAAGGGATTTATAACAATTAGTAATAATTTATGAACATCAAAACAAACCAACCTAACTAACTTTCTTATTCTTGCAACGCAACGGTTTGGAGGGAGCGCAGGCTGGGGAAAAAGGGTTATCACGGACATTACGGACGTGACACGGGTTTTATACTGTAGTAAGGATAAGGACAAGTTTGGAGGCACAAAACACAAATCGCGATGAATTCGGTAAACATCTTTTTTTTACATTATAAATATGAGGGATAATGAAGTAGGAGTTAAGATAGTGTAGATGGCAGATGAGTAAGGACAAGGAGCTCCAATTCTAAGGTTCCACGTTCCACAGTTCCACCGAGTAGGCACGAGCGTTATTGCATCACTGGAACTGGAGCCTTGAGCATCGCAAAAGGCCAGGCCAAAAATAAAAATAATATAAACAATAAAGTTCTGATTAATTTTATATTGTGGCTATGCTAACGCATAAAAAACAAAATCTTTTTCCCCTAGATTGTCCCAATTTAAGCAGATAATGTGTTTACGCAGCATAGTTAAAATGATTTTTCAGGATTTTAAGCCTGACTGCGTTTAGTTGATAAGTGTAATCCGTTATCCCAGTAAATTGTAATCCCGGATTTTTTTTATTCTGTAATCCAAATCCGTAATCCGAAGATTTTTGAGAGGCAGTAATCCGAATTTGTATAATCCTAATTTTTTAGGCGCCTAATCCGTAATCCCATTTTAAAATGTTTCTAAAAGAATCCATAATCCATAATCCCAGCACATTTTGTGTAATCCAACATTACCCGGTTAATAATACCCTTACATGGAACCCTACAAGCACACAAGTGCCGACAGAGCGCAAAATCAGAGCTTACAAGGGATCATCCCCAGGGCGCAAAAGATTTTTGATCGAGACTAGTGCGACATTTTAGGACATCCCTAGAATAGTCTCGCTTTGAACGTAGCCATTTAATTTAATTTTAAAAACATTCTCCATTCAATTATGCCGGGGCGCTTTTCTAATTGTTGGTGTCGGTCAAGCGCATCTGGGCGAAATTACGGCGCCAAAATGTAAGGTCTAGCCCAAGGCTTGGCGTACAACCATGCGTTTTTCCACTTGCATCTACAAGCGCAGCAATACAAGCACAGTACGTTTAGTTGGAATTTCCTTGCGCTAGACCGGCTAGACATTACAGTTTCGCGCTGTGATTTCGCCCAGATCCGCTTTACCAAAGCAAACAAATGAAAAAACGCCCCGGCATAATTGAACGAAAAATGTTTTAATTAAATTAAATGCGTACGTTCACCAGTTCAGGACTTATAGGTGGGAAATTTTGGGGAAAATGGCAAAATTTTAAATTCAATCGCCCCTGCACTGGAAGCAGATGTAAAATTACCACAACTATAGGTACACCATCGGCTATCCGGGGACATGACCTAAGGCTTGGGACTCCAATTTGACCAAATCTAATGCCCTCGGGCAAAACTGATATCAAGATAAAAAATAGTTTCACTGACTTGTCATATTTATTGTTCACATGTTACCGTTGCACATATAAACCCTTACAAGCACGTATGTATGTGCCGGCAGAGCGCAGTATCGGCGCTTGGTGAAAGCCGGTCCTGCGCTAGGTTTTGGCCATCTAAATCGTGCCTTTCCCGGCATGCTTTCACTCCGCGATTAAAAGGGGGCGAGATTTGCGTAGTTCCTGCGAAAATTCAAAATTTCGCAGCTACAAAGAATGTTTTGCGCCATTTTAACTGCGCAGTAAAAACATGCCGGAAGCGGCACGATTTAGATGGTCAAAACCTAGCGCCGGGCCAGCTTTTTATCAAGCGCCGATGCTGCGCTCTGCCGCCACAGTGTGCTTGTAGGGATGACTCTCTTATTATCTCATGTTATGCACACAATATACATACAATTGCATTATTTATAAATTCTAATTTCACGAGAAGTCAGAGGCGAAACTACGAACGCAAGACAAACAAAAGGAGAGTAAACAGAGAGAGAGACAAAAGGAGAGTAAAGGAGAACTACGAACGCCGCATTAAAAATGGATCTTCGCAGAATTGTGCAACAATTTTATCATATCAGTTTGGAAAAATAATTTCACTGGACATTTTGAAAATATCGAAAATAAAATAATTGTTTTTGGAATAGCAAATTTTTGAGCTCAAAGGCATAATATTTTGATTTTAGAAAATTTTGAATTCATAAAACCAAAAAATATTGATGTACATGTATTAGTTCAAAACATTTGCTTTTCCAAAACAAGTTTTAAATTTTTTCTAATTAAAAAACATGACTTTTGAAACAAACATTTCAAAACTCATAATTGGTGTACTCAGTACACATTACTATAATATCAACCAACGATGTTAATGTTAGGATACGTTAGCTTCTATGCTTTTCATCGACCAATACGCCAACAACTACTGCAAATCGCTACGCCAAAGACTAGTAAATTTATAGAGCTAGTGCGCCTAAAGGTGACAGTGCTTTAGCTAGTTAATAAAAATGTAGAAGAATTCAATAGATAAAAGCTGATAGCTGTTTATTAGGCAAAGTCAAGTTAAGACGTGATCAAGTGATACAGGGGAGAGAATTGAGAACCATGCTCAGCATCATAGTAGTTATAGGTAATGCACCATTAATATAGTAATTGATAGGCCAGTTCAATAATAATAGTAAGTTATAATAATAAAGTTAAGTTAATAATAATAAGTTTGAGGCGGGGCCTCGGGTTGTATGGGTTCAGTTCTGTCTATGGGGCTGAGTTCAGCAATGTAGTGGTTGAGTATA
>JAQGBT010001291.1:0-33798 GCA_034698585.1 Disparrhopalites patrizii
GATTAGGATTGATTTTTCGAATCGAATAATGCTCCCGAATTGGATTTGAAAAATGAGCGAAATTGTCATTTGAATTCGGTTTGTATTCGATTCTTAAATTTGAAGAATATTCGATTTGGATTTGTATTCGAATTGCATTCGAATCCAATTCGAATCTAATGTAAAATATCGTCGTTTAAGACCCAATAGTGACTATATGCACGTAAAACTAAAGTTGTAAATAAATGCGCTAACAGACTTTCGCAACTTGTTTGGAAAATTAGGCAAATTATGCAAAACCAATACCAATAAATAGAATCGAGTATTTTCTGATTTCGTATTGAATTTGCATTTACATACAGATACTCATTCTAGATTTGTATTCGGTTTTGATTCGTTTTATGAAGCAATTTGGGTTTTTATTTGTACTCGTATTCCATTCGAATTGAACCGAATCCAGAATATTTGGATTCGATTCGGAGTGAATTCGGTTCGCATTCGAATATTATTCGTATTCGTTCGGAACTCTATTTTCAATATTTTTTTAAAATATCAAAACAAGATATCTATAGGGAAAATCTTGTTATGTCAAAGGAAAGTAGTCTAAGCACTATCATAATACTAAAGCTTCGTGTGATCCCATGAGCGGATTTATGTTTTTTGGACTTGCGCCCTTTTGCTCCCAAATCACTGGTGGAAATAGTTTCTTTGTCACCTGAACCATTTTTGCGTGCCGAATTTTTTGTTGACACATTTGAAAAACTATAACGGCCGAAGATGAAGCTAGTCATTGACAACATTTTTCTTAACATCAAAACCCCCGACTTCGGAAATTGTGGACTTATCGTCTTTTGAATCTAAACCCTGCATATATTAAATATTCCAGTACTGCTGATTCCCGGAGCTACATAAATAATGATATCTCACTCCAAATAGAGCACTACTACAATATACGGAGCCGTGGCCTAAACCCGCAATTGAGTATAGTTGGAAAACCGTTGTAGAGAGGCCCGTTATAGAGAGATTCGACAGTAACACGTTAATAATGTATAGTATTTAGAAAAAGTGACCCTCACTCGTGGTGATAAAAGAAGACCATTTAACAAACCAATTTTATTGCGGATTTTCCAGCCGACTAAAATCCGCTAAGAAAATTTGAAAATGGGAAAAATCGTTTCCTTGGCAATCAGTGCGCCCATCAGGTGTTTTTTGATGAAATTCAAAAAATTCAGGGTGGATACCCGTTCAAACGTATGAAATTCCCCCACTTTAATTCCCACGCCCGGGATTCCCCTGAGAACTCTCCGATAATATGCTCTCTGCTTCCTTTGTCGGTGTCTGAGCCCGAACAGAATAACTCCCTTCAGCTCGTCCATGCGCTGGGGGATCTTGAATGCTTTGTCGTAGATGACGACGAATATAAAAGCCATGCAGGCGGCCGACATGAATAGGAGCGGCGAGAGAATGTGATGGTCGTTTCTGAGGACGATGGCGCCAAACGGGAACCACAAGGAAAACATGAGCACAATAATTTTGTAGGAAACGGTGATGGTGGAAAATACTTGATTGAAGCGCTGGACCCAAATTTGCAATTGCCTGCATTTCTTGGTTGCCAGCGCAATTTTGTCCAAGGTGACTAATTTTCTGTGTACGATTATATTTTAAATGCATCAGTTGGCATGAAAAATTCCGTGGAAAGCACCAGTTTAGCCTTTCAGTAAAAAAAAACTCTGGAATTAAATGAATAAATACCTGAGCTGATGCCGGTAGAACTCTGCGCTGTAAAACATTTTCTGGAAGAAGGACATTTGTATGAATACGATCAATTGCAGGAGGGATATGTAGAACAACATGGGGATTTCTTCCAGTAGCATGACCCCGAAGAATATTGCGGGATTCTTGAAATCCTCCGCCGTCAGCAATACGGAACTCATAAAGTACATGGCCGTGGGATCGATGGCAAAATAGATGGCGTAGACTCCGAGGTAGGGCAATGTGAGGAAGGGCAGGAAGATGAGCACGAGCTCTTGTAGAGTGTAATTTTTCCAGGCATGCGCCCTGGAGGCTCTCGCATCTGTGGAATGAAATTGTCATGAAAATGATTATGATTATGATCCAATACGAACAGTCAATTTACGATTTGTTTTTATAAACAAATTGATCTACAGGGTCCGAACTAACGATTATACCTCCCCCCTAGCACCATGATCTAGCAATGCTGCAAAATGGCAAAGTTATGGTTGTTTTTTAAAAACAAGTTCAAGAAATTCAATTTTTGGCCAGCTAGATTTTTTGTTTCCGCCTTCAAAAATTGACATGGTCTGTTTTTCCACTCACACAAAGCAGGAAAAGGGTGAATCATGAGCAGAATTTTGATCCCTGATCTCGAAAAAACTTAAATGTTTATAAACTTTTTTTTTGAAAAACCACCATAACTTCCGTAATTTTGGTTCGATATGAATAAAATTTATTTTGCTGGATTGGCAACACAATTTTGTATCAGAAACATGCATTTTTGAAAATAAAATAAAAAAAATCGATTTTTCAAAATTTTTAATTTTTTGAACTTGGTGCAGGAAAATCGTCATAACTTAGTGATTACTTGTTTGATTCAAATATGGATTTTTCCCTAGATCCACAAACAAATTCTGTAATAATTGTCCACGATAACAATACTAGGTATTTACTCTCCCCTTAAGTGTTGTTATAAGGAAACTACGCTATATGTCCACTGTATGCTTTATATTTTTGCACACGAAAGATAATAAGGTAGCAAAAATCGCACCATGTTTGTATAAGCCGTTGAATATCTTCACACAGAGATCAACGTGATCAAAGAACAAGGGTTTATTCCAAGTGAGAAAGATGGACGCACAAGGGATGTACAACAAATGGATAATACGAGAGAAAAGCATATCGTCTGTCCCTTGAAGTGATTGGAGGAACCGGATGACCAAAAACACACAGTGCCCCAAAATTGCCATTAGCAGAACCGTCCATATTTCTCGCTTCCTGGCCCTGACACAAGTAATTCTATTGCCGCTTCTCATACGGATCTCCAGGGGGATTAGGCACAACTTTGACAGCATCCCCAGAGCCAGGAAGCTCAAACGGACGTGGTACGTTGTTAGCATATCTTGACTAGAGAGCAACTGCCTTGCCAAACACATTGAGCTTTGAGCCGGGAATCCTGTTTTTCACCGTAGCTGGCGTAAAATTATAAATCTTGGAAAAATTTAAAACCGACGCTAAGCTCTTATTCTGTATAGGGAAATGGAGAATTATTGCAGACAGCAATCATCGGGGAGCATAAATTAGTTTTTGATTTGCCAAAATGTGGATGGATTTCCCGGAGGAAATAAAGCGTTTATGCCAATACCAAGAAAGTACTAGAGTTCCTTATATGTTCAAGTTCCATTTCCGAGTATCAATTTCGGTACCAAGTTCAATTGCAAGTTCGGAAAATTTTGGTCAGACATTCATACTACAATGATACTAAAACTACAAATGCAGGAATGTACTATGTACTGTAGGAAATACTTTTTGCAGGCTCTTAGCACTCCTACATGATGTTGGGTTATGGGTCAAAGGCCCTAATTATAACATAGGACTTAGGAGCCTGTCCTCTTCCAGTAATAAAATTACTGGGACTATTTAAGTCTAAGGGTAAAACCACAAAGAAAAATAGAGTCAGGAGATTAAAGCAGGAGCTTCTTTATTTGTTCAAGTCATGATTAAAAGTGAAGGAGAAGAATCATGTCACACAAATCACAATCAATAAGCAATAAAGAATTAAGCAGAATTGATTGGCTAATGCAATAACAGCATAAAGCAATGAGTTAGCTTGACAATTCTAAAGGCAATAATAGTAACCACGGCGATGACAGTAAAGTATCAGAATGATACTTTACAGTACTTACTACATTGTATGTAGGTAGCGTAATATATCCTTAACAAAACTGAAATACATATGGTTGCCAAACTCATAAAAGTATATATAGTATGAATATTTGAATTGTGCCAATATTCCTATATATAAGCAAAGATTTTGCGAAACAATGGTGAATGTGGCAACTATACGAAAGACAGGAATCGATAATTATTCCGATTTTTACGAATTCTGATCATTAAATATGGATTTAGATTCCGATGCAAATCTTGTATTAATTTTTTTGAAATGTGGATTTCGATTCCGATTGCTCAGAAATTCGGATCGATTCCGATTTTAATTCCGATTTCGATTCTGATATCCAGCCCCGCTAACGAGTACCAATTGTGAGTTCAATTTCGTACAAACTTCTGGATTACTCGTGCAGTTTTGATTACTCCGTTTGGCATTTGATTAAATAAACTTGAAATAGGTACTGATTTCTACTTGGTTTTAATCGAGCTCGAGTTCCTCCGAAGTATCGACATGAAAAATCAATTTCATGTACCATTTCAATTTGGACCTGAAAATAAAGCAGTCAATGATGAACTCTAGAAACTACGTCGATGGAATCAAGTATATAATTTCTACAGTGGGTAATTCAACGAAATTGGTAGAATTATATAGACAATTCAGCGTTTTGAGTGTGAAATGTAGCTGTGGCTAAAATTTAAATAAATGCCTGCAATTGGTGGGATAAATGCGGATTGAGGACGATTTGTGCCCATACACAAGACGACAAGACGGTGCTCACTGCAAAATTTATCTCTGCAATTGAAAGGTTCCTGTGGAATTATGTGGTTAGATTTTTACCATTCATGGCATTATCTACGACGCTGGACTTGCTCTGGTTCATGCGCATGTATACAGTGGAGTCTCTCTATAACAAGAGTCTTTATAACAACATTTCTATATATGTATAACAACCTATTTTTTCCGCCCTTCGTGCATGTAAAGTGCATATTAAATGTTCTATAAAGCAACATTTTCCAATAACGATATTTTTTGCTCTCCCTTCAGTGTTGCTATAGAGCGATTCTACTGTACGCAGAAAATTTTAGTGTATATAAACAAATGATGGAATTTTAGATGCAAATATTTACTGGCTCTTATTTATTAAAGCGGGAAAGTAAGTAGTATATACTTGAGACAAATGTTTAATCTAGTATTTTTGCCAATTAATATCATCATATGTGTACATAGTGTCACACGGATATTAGTTTCGTTAAATATAAGGACCTATATGGGCATTGACCGCACTCGCTGAAATTTCCGACCAGAATCAGCGAGACGGCCTAAAATCCAACGGTAAGGAACTTACATTTCATTTTCGTGCTGGTGAAAATATACGGAATATTATACTATTTAAATTTGTTTTTGTGCGCTACAAGGAGACTAACCGTATTCTCAATAATAATATTTAGCACGGTAAGGACCAAGCGCGTGTCAATAAATCCGAATCCAGCCACTTTGGTCATCAGCGGACGTCAACAGGATAAAGATTTACCGGCAAAGGTGGTTTTGGGCTCCAGTCCACACCAGTTACGCAAGACTATAGAGAGATGTTCGTAGCAGGCGGCAGCTAGCATTATAACTTTCAATTCAAGTGAGAACATTAAGCCCACCACAATCACCACTGATTTGGTCGAGTGAACTGTAAGTAGCTGCGCGAAATTCACCGAAATTCACGAAATTCACATGAAATTCGCTACGAAGGTGATTGTGAAGAAGATGACCTGCACCATCATGTGGTTGCTTTTGGTTTGCAGGACCTCCAGAATTCGGTACTTACGCATGGTGTGAAGTCGCATCCTGCCATGTAAACCAATGGTTCTGGAGGACATTGTCACGAACAAAAGATACGGGACAAATATTTTAGTAACAATATCGGCCTTTTCGATATTACGATTCAGTTCAGCTTGATTTGATTCACTTCAAAATGTCTTCATTCGATTCGACACCGTGAATTGAACCAAATACAGTGGAGTCTCTCCACTGGATTTTTTTTACAGCATTATTTGTCCAGCCGTTCGTATATACATGTAAGGTGCATATTTAATGTTCTATATAACAACCTTTCTGTATACCAATATTTTTCGCCATTCCCTTCAGAGTTGTTATATAGAGATTCCACTGTAATTCGATTCAATACGTAAATCGGATGATAAAATTTAACTGAAATTCGATTCATTCCATCCATTATTTAACACAAAATGTTTGGATATTCTTCCAAAGCAGTGCAATAAACCATCAAAATATTAGTTCACTTTCAGACTCTGGAGGAGCAACATCTCGACGGGTGAACTAAGGCTTGGGTTGTTTTCCAGAGGGGTTTGGGAATGTGCTAGATTGGCTGCGTGTACATGTTTTAGTCATATGAGGGTGCACTCTGTGGGAACATATTTGTTATACTCGGGACGAGTACGTAGCCGGTCAGTGGAGCTTTGCCTAATCACCCTGTCTTCCTTTCCCCCCAGACCTTTCCACTCCAGCTCAAAGGGATCCTGTACCAAGGAAAAGATCCAGATTTACACTCAGTTAGCACAGGAAAACCTGGCTACAGGTTTAGTAGCCCTAAAACGCTGGATGGGCATGGCAATTAAACACTTTGGACTACTAGAGCCATCAAGTGGTTCCAAAGCCACTGGACCCATAAAATACCGACATGCTTACAACAAAATATTGCAGCAAATTTAAATCAACGGTAAATATTATCTCAAGGCTACTTGCATTTATTTGAAGTGGCAAATTTTAGACTTCATTATGTGCTTAAAATTAGCAAAATGTGAAAAATGAGTCACAACAATATATTTTTTCGACCGTTTGAATCATAAGCCGATTCAATCCATGGGCTTGAATCGAATCGATTGAACCATTTGCATCATGAATCTGATCGAATTGCAAATTTCTCAATTTTTCATTGAGATTAGTTATTTAGAGATATTTTCTAAATGCTCCTAAAATATGTGTACGATATAAAAATATGTGTCAGCCTACCCTGAAACTGGCGTCTAATACTCAAAAGCGTTCCCATTCCTGAATGGGTAAATTTTCTTGCCTGTTACTTCCAACGATTTTAGTTTTTACCGTGTAATTGTTCCCACAATTATATACACAACTGGTAGGACGTTTGGTCATGTTGAACATACCGTATGTTTCCCGGAAAACGAACCCGGCAACTGCTTTTCTAACTTTTCTACAAGGCGTGACATGACATCACTAACTTGTTGGAATGCTAAGAAGTCAATAAGCTTTCGGAATCGGTAAGTATAGTTTGATTCCAAATCCGTTTAATAATTACGGGATGTGAAACGTGTGAAAAAAATCACATGTTAAACATGTGAGAGTTAACAAATCAAAAAATTGTGGCTACAGGGGAGTCTCTCTATAACAACACTGAAGGAAGAAGAAAATTGTTACAGGGAAATGTTATATAGAACATTAAATATGTACTTTACATGTACGAAGGGCGGAAAAAATAATATTGATATACAGAAATGTCGTCATAAAGAGACTTGTTATATTAGTACATACATATAGAGAGATTCCACTGTAGTCATTATAAAACATCATTATATTTATTACAAATATTATAATAAATATTCGAGTGTAGGAAAATGGAGATTCTATCATATCAACATACGAATACAAATACAACGAATAAAAATTTGCAATCTGAATCTAAATCCGAATGGGTATTATTATTTGGATCTCCATCCCTGATGTATGTATGTAATTGCTTTATTGGCAAGATTCACAGTGTACTGATTGCCAGAAACACACATTTTCCGCACAATCAATAAATAACGAATTTTATTTTGCCTTGGTGCACTTTTAAATTACAAAATACAGGAAAACCCACGAAATTGCGTGTATTTAAATACCAATTACAAAATTCAAGTAGAAAATATTTTTTACTTGAAAATGCAATTACAAATTACAAAAATGTATTTTAATACATATATTAAATACAATGTAATTTGACCATCTCTGCAAGTAGGGCCATGTGTTCAGTACAAAGACGAATATACATAGATGCAAACGTTAGTCGTACCGAAAGGTAAGAATCATATTTGCACAGCATTCCGTAACAATAGCGAATGTAGTTAAAACCCAATACTTGTCGGCGAAGAAAAAGGATCCCACGGGAATCCTTAAGGGTCTGCAGGAGGCAAAAAATTTCTGGAGGACCTTGCTATTCGGCATGCGCTGCCACCCAATTAGAACATCTTTGCAGTCCTCATACACATCTCCGAGGACCTTGGTCATGTTCAGGATCAAGTAAGCCGCCATCATAGAAACAAACGCAGCTCTCGGACTGGAAAAGATGATTGTCAGGAATACGTTTAGAGCCAAGGACAAAGTGCCTGATATTGCGAAGGAAAACGTCCAAGAGCCTGAAATTGGTCGAACCACACACTCCAGGACTTGCAGACGCAGGTAGTAGCGTTTGAAACGGACCAATTTGGCTGTCATTTCCCCTAATATATCCATGCTTTCTTTCTGAGGAGAAAACCTATTACGTAATAGAAAAGATAACGATATGCAATAAAATCGTATATAGATTGCCTAAAATTGCATGTATGTTATGAAGGAGAGTAAAACTGTTGTTAAAATACACGAATTAAACACTAGAACCAATCAGAATTAGGTGTGGCTACGATTCGATTGGATCCAAAATTTTTAGTTGTCCATTCGTTCCAAAGCCCAAATCGGATCGACATTCACATTTCGGTTCGATTCCTGATGCACATGCTTCGATTTGGTTCGAGTCAAGCCATGGATTGATTTGAATCATGATTCAAACGATCCAAAAAAATATATTACAGTGGACTCTCGCTATAACAACCCCGAAGGGAAGGGCAAAAACGGTTGTTATATAGAAAAGTTGTTATATGAAACACTTAATATGTACAATACATATACGAAGGGCTGAAAAATAAAGTTTTTATAGAGTCGAAGTTGTTATAAGGAGAGTTGCTATTGAGAGAGTCCACTATATTGTGACACATTTATTTTACTTTTTGCAAATTGTAAGAGTATAACGACGTCTAATAGTTTGTCACTTCAAAGAAATGCAAGTAACCGTGATATAATATTTACCGCTCATTTAAAGCTACCATATTTTGAATGTTATTGCTTTGCTTCAGAATAGAGCTCCGAACGAATACGAATAATATTCAAATATTCGAATTCAAATGTTCTGGATTCGGTTCAATTCGAATCGAATACGAGCATTTCTTGACTTTTATACAAGTAAAAACCTAAATGGCTTCCTAAAACAAATCCAAACAGAATAAAAATCCATAATGCGTAGCTATTTTTTTTTAAATTGGAATCGAATACGGATACGAATTCACAAAATACTTGATTCTATTTATCTGTATTGTTTCTCCATAGCTCTAGTTCAGAAGAATATCCAAAAAATTTATATTAAATAATGGATCGAATGAGTATAATTTCAGTTAAATTTTTTGATCCGTATTAAATCTTGTATAATAGCATTATTTGATTCGATTCACAGTGTCGAATCGAATCACATTTTTAAGTATATAAATTGAATATAGAATCGAATCGAAAAATCCGATTCAGAATCGAATCGGTGCCACTCGTCAACAGAATACATACATACCTATGGTTACAGATGACCGTGGAAGATATGCAGGCAAAGAGCATGACGTTGTGGGCATTGAAACAGAGCAAAGAAAAATGAATTCCGACACAGATCACGTGATAAGCGGCTATCACTAATTTTAGCCCTAAAGGCAACAATTCCGGTTGGGCGAACATGGACGTGAGCATCGTAGGCAGCCGGGGCTTGGCAAACACGTGGCGGAAAGTGGTGAGTGGGATGAACGTGCAGGCGACCATGAATAAGCGAAGGAACCACGTCGAGGGCCTTTCTTTCCATAATTGAATCCGGGGAACGTCCTCTGAAAAAACAACCAAATAAATACTAAAATAAAATATTAAATTTTCAAAATTTTATACTGTTGTAGAAACGGATTTTGCAGAAATAATATTTTGCAATTATACAAACAATTAATGTTATGATTTTTTACTTAGCAGTTGCTGGCTAATGCCAACCAAGCTATTGATGAAGAGATGGTGCATCCCGTAATATTTAGTGGTGGTAATTTCATTTACCATTAAAATGAAGAACCCTTGGACAAAGTATATCGTTGTGACCTTGTTGAATATGCTGCCTTTCGTGAACGCCAACATGTGAAGGCAGCGTGTTAGAAGATAGAGCTGGTAACTGAAAAATAAGAGGAGGTAAAAACCGTACGTATATTTGCGCAGGCGGGAGGAATTGAAGGTAAGACTTTTCTCCTCTTTCGACCATTTGTAGGGTAGAAATCGCAGGAGGTAATTTAGGTTCACGTTCCGGCCGAACACGCCAAAGAGTTTGTCGAAATTTCCCATTTATAATTAGAAAGTTGATTAATTTGAAGTTAAATGTTAGTCAGTATAGAATTATTCCTTTATTTATAATTTATATGTTTGTATATCGCAGCAGAGATTTAATAATATGAATATATGAAGGTAATGAAGCACTCAAATTTTAACCGGTACGAGTAATAAAATTTTTGGCACTTTACAACTATTTATCATTCGATCGTGCAACTCGAATTTTTGTCAGGTCTAGTCTATATTTGTACGTAACACAGTAGGTTGTAGCTACATCATTCGCAGCTATCACAAATTAAATGAGAAGAGCAAAAACACAAATAGAATGGCATCGGTTTTAGTAAGAAATCAATGACCTTGAATGAAGATCGGGAATGTTGAAAACAAAGAATGATGTCCAAAAAAATATGAATAAAAATTGGAATTAAAATACGCGTTTTCCCTATAATTTTGGATACAAATTTAAATTTCGGATTTCTAAAATGTAAATTCTAAGTCCAATACAATTTTATTAAAATACAAAGGCGTATGAACACGTATATATATTCAAATTCCGTTCGAATACTTTCAGAAAATTTGTAATGCAATGTGGCATAATTTGTAGCTTGAAATAAACGCAAAATCAATACACAAAATTATAAATTGACTCCGCAAATCTTATTTTGCAATAATCGATGCTTTTACAGGCGAAATTGTTATATTACAGCCAACGTGCCAATGGAAAACATGATCGTTGCCAGTTGCCAATACCTTGATTTTGCAAAACAACACGTGCCCGAAGACGGGAATTAGCAATGAATGAAGGGATTTTTGAATACCAATAAAGTATCAAAATCTAACTTTTGAATATACGAATTTGAATTTCGAATGTATTTATAATTATAAATTCCAATTAAAATATTTTTTCGACACAAATACGGGAAACTATTTCTGATTAAAATACTGAAAAATACAAATATAATTCCTATTTGAATTCGAATATCGATTCGGATGTCAATTTTTGTTGTGTATCTTGCAATTGATAGGAGAAATTTTGATCTTAAAAGGCTTATGCCTTGCTATTGAAACGCAGGTTGGTCAAGGTAAATGTTTTGTATATAGCTGAAAGAAACTTTCTTACTTCGAAATTTATTTCCTTGAGTCGTAGCAAAATAAAAATAACATTGTGCAAGCACAGACTGGAAAGGAAATCACGCTAGTGATATCAAAGTTTTTAAACATTACGCTGGGGTTCATGTTGCAAAATAATCTTTGCATACCGGCCCACGCGAGAAACAATTTTCTGGAATAATTATAGTTGTATGGAATTGTGGTTCCCAACATTTCAATCATGGTCAATCATGAAGGCGTAAATATTGCAGGACGTTTCGACCAAACTGTGGTTCCCAACGTATTATAAGCCTATATTGGTCTGCACTTAAACCGAATAGTAATGGCTATAGTAATTGCAATAACTATTTGGACATATTGTCTGGCCGAATAAACGGTTTCCCCATCGTGCTATTAGACTTTTACGCAAATCATCTTGAATAGTCAACTTTGAAAACAATTGTGAAATTACGAAGCTCAATTTGAAAGTTAACCTTCATTGTTAACGCTCTTTGTAGACACTTAAAAAGCAACTCCGGTTATACTACATGAAAATATGGAAGTTAAACGGCAAACTAAAAGTATAATATTGAATAAACTACATATGCATATACATACATACGTCTATATATGCAAAAAATTGTAGTGTAAAATGATTTTGCATATAGCTGTAGAACAATCATGACAATATTGATATCCCAGTGACGTCATCCGAATACGGAAACGCGACTGGGAAATAACATGACTTAGGTTCAGGGGTGCCCACGAATTTAGGTCTCACGGTCACGTTTACCATTTTTGCAACGCCAATGGTCACAAAATTTTTGGAACCTATTTTTCACTTCTCCGTATAGGCGTACAGAGAAAAAATTGAAGGTGCATTCGGAAACAATTGTCTTATCGCTAAATGCAGGGTTAGCGCTCGACAAAACGATTCTAATTTGCAGATGCAACCCGTATCGATACAAAATAAAAAATAAATATAATCAAAACATGGTCTTTTGCTGCTGCCAATTTTATTGCAGATGTACGATAAAAACTGAAATAAAGATCTTCACTTGTTTCAAAATTATCGCGTGTTTTTACGCTAGTTTCTCAAGATCCTTTGCAATTTCAAAACGATTTCAAATTAAAATTTCTAGTTTTATGTGTCACTAGCGCAATTTGTTAGTGAGATAAATGCTTTGTAATACGGTCGCATCGAATGACAGACATTATACGTTGCTGTTCAATAAACTAAAAATTTCCACACAAACATTTGCCTCCTGAATATCAAATGCATTTTACATTTACAATCCGGTTAAAAGAAGTACAGTTTGGACTGTTTGAAGCTGGCACGAATTTTAATAAATATCAAAACAATTATTCCTTCTAGTGCAAGAATCAATAGGAAAACTGGCTTTAAACTCGCTTCATTTTGCTGTAATTACAATAAAAATGCGTAAATTGGTATATAGCTGAAAACGTTTATGGTATCGATCTGCATTAAAAAATTTCCAAAATATTTGGCGCGTTGTAAAACTCGCAGATTTTGTAGATTTCCGGAATGGCCATTATGTTAAGGGATAGATGGAATTCTAGAAATCTGGAAAATCTGTGAGTTTTTCAACGCGCCCATTGTATGTTTTTTTCTGCCAAATTTTTAGTTTGCATATGTATTTGTCACTGCGCAATCACTTTGTTATGTAGGAAATTTTTTAAAAGCCCTAATGTAAAATCACCTTCCGCCTTCCGTAGATGGATTAATCGATTAATTATTTTAAATCCGCAACCATTCTGAAAAGATTTAAATCAAAATTTCGGATTCGGTGTCCGTTTTATTTGCACATTTTGACCAAAACGGTCACTTTTTAAAGATCGGCCAACTCGTCGATAGTCGCCTCAAAAATTCGCAATGGCCACCCGATTGACCAAACATCCCTTCGTGGGCATTCCTGGGGGCTTATTCTCGAAAGGGTCGTAGGTCGCAAGTCTATAAGAAATTGCATTGCATTTCTCGTAAGATTGTTTCGTGAATAAGCCCCCTGGTCCGTGAAGGCTGAACCAAGTAATAGATTTCCCTAAAACATCACATTTTTGAAATTGGCGCGGAAAATTAGCCATAACTTGTTCAATTCGTGTTTTACCTTAATGGGAATATTTTTTATAGATTAAGAATAAAATTCATACGCAAATCGGATTTTGTATAATGTATATTTCATTAAATTTTGTATTACATTATATACTTTTACTGCAGAAAGAGAATGGCATACGACAGTTGCCGGTAAAACTGTTTAAATTCAAGCGTTACTATCTTCGTCTGCGCATCATTGAAAATCGCATGCGACCGATTCTATGTACTTAATCGCTTTCTATAGCAGCAGCAAGCACCTTGTCCTTGGCTCGGAATGCGTTCTTTGCCGTCATCTGCTCCAATGCCAGATCTGCGGTGGTAACTCTGATGGCAAGTAACTTGCTCCTAAATTTGACAAAGATCCTTGGGGATGTGTACGAAGACTCCAAAAATGGCCTTCAAAATTTTTACCATATTCGCGAGAAAATATTGTACGTTAATCAGTTTGTCTTTGTGGAAGCTCTATAAACACAAGCACACTTATATTATTAACCTTTCGAATTGTAAATCATATATAGGTGATATATCCATGTGTCACCCTTATAGGGACACATTAATAAAATTCTAGTGAATGACTCTCCCAGTTATTTGCCACGAAAGACATCAATTTTCTTCTAATTTGGTATATCGCATGATCAGGAACTTTCAGGGCGATCTACGGTGGACATTTGCTCCTACATGTTACACAAGCTGCGTAATGAATACGGCAAAAAATTTCTGTCTGGACACTTTAGCGTCGCCATTTGCCAGGATATAATGTTCATACTTGGCCAGTATATACACAATGACCATGCCCGAGAGGTTTTTTGAACGACGACGATGTGTACACTACCGTGACCTCCAGAGGTCAAATCATTTAGCATGGGATCACGGATCACAGTTCGTCAAATTGACCCGGACATTTTTTTAACATGCTCAAAATGCCTCTACCAACAATGTTTAAATGGGTCACAACAGTGTACCTCTTCGGATTTGGCTCCCAGAGGTCAATATGTTTAGCATAGGGTCACGACCCAAACTTGGTCCTATTGACCCGGACGCTTTTTGATCATGTTTAGGATGTCACTATAATGTTTAAATCGGACCAAAATGTGTGGCTATTCGGGTATGACCTCCAGGGGTCATCAAAGTTATGACGCTTTACTATGTATTCTAATGGTTGCAAATGTAGCAAATTTATATCTTGGCAAATGGCAACGCTAAAGTGGCCAGACAGAAATTTCTTAACGCATTAATTACGCAGCTTGTGTAACATGTAGCTGAAAATGCCCACCGCTGATCGCCCTGAAAGTTCCTGATCATATGATATACCAAATTAAAAGAAAATTGACGTCCTAAGTTATTTTCGTTTCAAATAACTAGGAGAGTCATACTAGTGTATTTTATTATCCATCACAGTGAAGCGGAAATCCGTCTCGAAACCTTCAATTCGATAGTAGAAATTTCCCATAAAAATTGTCCTCCAATTTTATTATACCCTTGCTCCTATAGGCTCAAAAAATACCATTCCACTGTATTGAGTTGGACATCCGTGGAAGTGCCCCATTAAAATAAATATGTATTCCATTTTTCATCGCAATAATTCGGAACATGTGTCTACCCTTATGCTCCTTGGTGCGTGACTACGTCCCACGTAACTATACCTATAAAAGTTGCAATTCCGTTTGTTTCTGCCAGTAGTAACTGCGCATTTATTCTGGATATAATGAGGACCTGTCAAGCGGAACATTTCTGTAAACGGCAATTGGACGCTGAAGAGGCAATAATTGATGCTAAAACGCTTTAGTCTATTACTATATGCCTATATAGTTAGTGCCTAATAATTACGATCAAATTCTAATGTATAAACACAACCACGGATATTTCAATAAATGTAAGAACATATAGAGGACTCGCTCTATAACAACTCTCCTTATAACGACTTTTTCTCTATAAAAACTTTATTTTTCAGCCCTTCGTATATGTAGTGTACGTATGAAATGTTTCATATAACAACTTTCTATATAACAACCATTTTTGCTCTTCCCTTCAGGGATTATAGCGAGAGTCCACTGTATTGGAGTAATTGCTTTCGTTCATTATAGTGTCTCTATAGCAGGTCTCTTTATAACAACATTATTTTTTCACCCGTCGTACAGTGGAGTCTCTATATATATAACAAATTTCTTTATAACAACAATTATATGTAGCTACCAACATTATTTTTGCAGCCATTCGTACATGTAATTTGTGTATTTATTGTTTGATATAACAACCTTTCCCTGTAACAATATGTTTTTTCCTTCCCTTCAGAGTTGTTATATAGACTCCACTGCATACGTAATCTATATTTTTGTGTTCTATATATAACAATATAATATATAACAACGTATTTAAGTACAAATCAAATGACAAAATACACCAGTATAGCAGTAGCTGTTCATGTATTTAAATACGATCATATTACAAAATTCAAATACATATGTATGTAATTGTATTTAAATACGCATTAGCATATGCTTTTATTTTCATATGCTTGTGTTTTAGAGCAGTCAACAAATACTAAATTATATTTTTCCATGATGAACCTGCAAATTACTAAATACAGCAAAATATTTCGAATTTTCTCGTTTGATAAATTCCAACAAAAAATAGGATTCTCGTTATAACATAATGTTCATTATAGCACCATAAATTCGCAGCAGCTCTTGTATGGAAAACACAACAAAAGTGTTCTTTGTACAGCAGCATTATTTTTATGATTGTGACAGCAAAATTTTGGGTTCAAGACAGAAATTTGTGGAATTACTGCATACGTAAGAATAACTGCGTGTTGAAATGTATGACTACCCACGCAAACCATTCTGGAACCCCATTACGGAAATTCAACACAGTCCTTGCAGGGTTTCTAAATTTCAACTTACTGCATATACTGTCGAATTTTAATACTGCTGTCACTTTATTGCAAGAAACTGTGCATAAATTTAAATCTACAGAACAGCATTGCTCCTGACCACTTTCATATATACTTAAAATGTACAATTTCGACAAGATTTGGAGCGAGTACGGCCGAAACGTGAACCTATATTACTGGCTGGGACTCTTGCCCTACAGCTGGTCGGACGAAAAGAAGCGTCTCATTTTTCGTTCCTCTCGCCTGCGAAAATATATTTACTGCTTCTACCTCCTTCTATTTTTTAGCTACCAACTCTATCTCATACCGCGATGTCTGCAAATGTTGACATTCCCCAATGACAAAATCTTTGGCAAAATCACAATGGTGTACACTGTCCAAGGAATCGTTATTTTGATGGTGAATGAAATTACAACCACCAAGTATTACGGGAAGCACCACTGCTTGGTTAACACACTGGTTGACATCAGCCAACAACTTTTAAGTAAGAAATGCATAAATAACAGAAATGGCCAAAATTCAATGCATTTAAAATACATGTTTTTGAAATACGTATTTAAAATACATATGTATATTTTTGTATTATGTAATTCTATTTTCAAATACAGAAGTTCTCTACATGTATTTTGTAATTGTATCAAAATGCACGAGATTGTTTGGAAGTATTTTGCTGTATTTCGTAATTTAAAAGTGCACCGAGGCAAAACTGAATTTGTTGATTGTGCTGTAAAATACAAATGAACACATATGGTATACGTATTTTAAACGCATTTATTTGAATTTTGTAGTTAAAATACGTATTGTAAATGGATTTGTTTGAAATTTGTAATTATAAAATACGTATTTAAATATACATTACTTGTTACTGACGTATTACAGTGGACTCTCGCTATAACAGCCCTGAAATAAAGGGCAAAAATGGTTGTTATATTTAAAAGTTGTTATATGGAACATTTAATATGTATACTACATATACTCGAAGGGCTGAAAAATAAAGTTGTTATAGAGAAAAAGTTGCTATAGGGAGAGTTGTTATAGAGAGAGTCCACTGTATTTATTTTGTGTTCGACAAAAAATACAACTGTATTTTGTAATTCGTCAGCGAAATGCAACTAAAATTTGTACGTAAAGCGTTCGAGTGTACAGTCGACTCTCGCTATAACAGTCCCCTGTATAACAGTACTCTCGTTATAACAGCAGCAAAAAATGCTCCCCTCAAAAGCCTTTTCCATTTGTTAACATAGAAATGCCTGTTCTCTATAACAGTTTTTCGCTATAACAAGCGAAATTTGATGTTTTATAGGGTGCTGTTATAGCGAGACTCGACTGTATTTGCAATCGTGGGTGTATATATATATATATATATATATATATACAGTGGAGTCTCCATATAACAAGTCGCTTTATAACAACATTTCTCTGTAACAACATTATTTTTCTAGCCCTTCGTGCATGTAAAGTACATTTATGTTCGTTAACAACTTTTCCCAGTATTTTAACAATATTTTTTGTCTTTCCCTTCAGAGTTGTTATATAGAGACACCACTATAGTCTATACTTCCCTCCAATGTGGAAAATGGTCACAACGTATGTTCGATGCAGCATTTGATGTGAATCTATAAGCAATTTATTTTACCCATATTTGCGCATGGTTTTTTACGATTTCAGAGGACGTTCCGCGGATTCAGTTATGGAAGCCAAGACAGTCTACTTGGTTCATCCGGATATTTGCCATCGCGTGCACATTCATACCGGTCACAACTATCCGTAAAGTGATTGTGCAACCCCGACTGGCTACAATGCTCACATCGCTGTTCTCACAGCCAGAGTTGTTGCCATTGGCTGCGAAATTTGCGATAGCGCTCTATCACCTGGCAACAATTGGAATTCATTTTTCCTTGCTCTGCTTCAACGCGCACAACGCAATCCTCTATGCCTGCATCTCGTCCACTGTCCTCGGTAATCATAGGTAAATGCTCAAATTTTGATGGGTTTACCCATATACAGTGGAGTTTCTATACATAACAACTCTGAAGGTAAGGGCGAAAAATATTGTTACAGAGAAAAGTTGTTAGATAGAACATAAAATATGTAGCTTACAGTGGACTCTCTCTATAACAACTCTCCTTATAGCAACTTTTTCTCTATAACAACTTTATATATTTTTCAGCCCTTTGTATATGAAGTGTACATATTAAATGTTCCATATAACAAGTTTTCCATATAACAACCATTTTTGTCCTTCCCTTCAGGGTTGTTATAGCGAGAGTCCACTGTATATGTTCGAAGGGCGGAAAAAATAATGTTGTTATATAGAAACGTTGTTATCAAGAGACTTGTTATAGAGAGACTCCACTGTAACATGTAAAGTATAATTATAATTACATAATTTTGACGAAGCTATAGGCAAGAATTGATACACTTTCGTCCATACGTACATACTTTTTT
This sequence comes from Disparrhopalites patrizii, assembly GCA_034698585.1. NCBI lineage: Eukaryota > Metazoa > Arthropoda > Collembola > Symphypleona > Sminthuridae > Disparrhopalites > Disparrhopalites patrizii. Next base: position 18,862 of record JAQGBT010001291.1, read on the forward strand.
GCTTTTTAAATTACATTACATATAGGCTTGCGCCGCTAGAGGAGCTTGCAATAAGACAAGGGACAGTGAAGCTGCTTCGCTTCAAACGCTTTTACATGCATCTGCGCATCATTGAACGTCGCCTACGGCCGATGTTAAGCTCGTGGACTCTTTCCTTTGCCACAGCGGGCACCTTGTCCTTGGCTCTGAATGTGTTCCTCGCCGTCATCTGTTCTAATGTCAGGGCTGCAGTGGTATCTGTTATGGCGGGTTACTTGCTCTTAAATATGACGAAGATCCTCGGCGATGTGTACGAAGATTCCAAGAAAGTGATATTTGGCTGGAAGCGCATGCCAAAAAGCAAATTCCTGCAGAAATTTCTCGTTTCTTGCACACCCTTAAGGGTTCCTGTGGGCTCCTTTTTCTTTGCAGACAGGTCCTGGGTGCTAACCACTTTCTGTATTGTTGTAGATTTGTGCACAAATTTGATTCTTACCTTTCGATACGACTAGGATTTAGGTTTATAGTTGCGGTTTTGCAGAAATGTAGTACAGCGCTAGTCAGAAATTTAGGAAGTTTATTATATTAGCCAGAAAATATAGTAAAGTGGACTCTCGCTATAGTAACCCTGAAGGTAAGGGCAAAAATGGTTGTTATATAGAAAAGTTGTTATATGGAACATTGAATATGTGCACTATACATATATGGAGAACTAATGCTTTTACAGAGAAATGTTGTTACAAAGAGACTTGTGATAGAGAGACTCCACTGTATACGTTTTATGTTCCTATCAAATTTCGTGGTCACGGCAGGTTAAAAACCTTATTTGGACATTTTATCTTTGGAATCCATTCTCAGTCTTTACGTTTTATATTCCTTTGTTGTAATTAAGGAATGGCATGCGAAAAAATATGAATTAAAATTCTAATTAAAATACGTGTTTTCCTTATTTACGAACACAAAAAATATCGAATATCTAAAGTGTAAGTTCTAATTCCAATACATACTATTTTATTCAAATACTCAGGCGTATTTATGCGTATTCAAATATACTTTTCGAATGCTTTTAAAAATGTATATGTAATGCAATCTTGCATAATTTGTAGCTTTAAATAAACGAAACTGATTTTACAAAATCGATGCTTTTATGGATGAAATAGTTATATTACTGCCAATTGGAAAAATCATTGTTACAATACCTTGGTTTTGAAAAAACAGCTTGCCCGGAGGCGGGAATTACCAACATAATGAAGGAATTTTCGAATACCAACAAAGTAACGGAATCCGAATATCAAATCATGAATACGAATTTGAATTTATAATGTATTTGTAATTATAAATTCCAATTAAGACATTTTTCTTGCAACAAATGGATACTAATTCCGATTAAAATACTGAAAAATATGAATATAAATCCGATTTGAATTCTAATACCGATTCTGATGTCATACCTTGGTTATTAATATATTTGCACTTAATGTGGTTTAAAACCGAAATGTAGTTTCAGTATAAGGAAAACGTCGTCGATTACAGTCGACTCTCTGTATAACAGCACCGTGTAAAGCAGCAAATTTTGCCACTTAAGGAGAAACACCGTTATATAAAACAAACATTTCTATGCTAACAATTGGGGAAAGTTTTTGAGGGATGAATTTTTTGTTGCTGGTATAGAGTTAGAAACGTTATAACGTAAGGGAGGCGGTTATAGGGAGAGTGGACTATATAGTTGTGTATTAGTTTAAAATGTATAAAAACACATTAAGATTGACAAAGCGGAATGGCAGGTGAGTCACAATTCCAAGTTTGCCATCGCGACTGTCTGTAATTTGTACGGAAGGTGAGCACGGTAACCATGCAGTTTTTACCGTCCATCTTGGGTTGCCTTACATCCCAGTTCTTGAAGGTCAAAGGCTGGTCAGAACCCGTCCATTTCCAGGGCGACTTTGACTCCGAGCGAGATCCACCCAAATAAATCAAATTGTCTGTGTAATCAAACGGAAAATGTTTCAGACGAATTAAAATAAAATGATGCGTGCTGGTATTATGTTTAATGTAAATATCAATGTCGGAAGAAATAAAATAATTTGTGCATGGCATCATGTTTGATGTAAATACAATGTCACCCGCTGAGTTGAGAAAATACTCACATTTGTTTTCTCTTCGTCGCTTGAGCAAGTAGAAATTTACCACCTTGTATTCCTCTCTGTTTTCTATGCTCGCCAAGGATTTCCCTTGACGCTCGCAAAGCAGTTTTCCCTCGGACCATTTTAGCTGCATGTAATTGGAGTGTCCTTGCATTATTTTACTGCATGCGCTGTTTATTGCTGCGGTTACGGATGGCATCGAGCCGATTTTATCCAAAAGTTTTGGTTCGATTTGATGCAAAGCCCAAATCTCCAAATTCGAACTGATTCATGAATCACATGACTGTTTTTGGTTTGATTTAAGCAAATGGATAGAATTGAAGCATGATTCAAGCGATCCAAAATATATAATTATTGCTGCCAATTTTTTACATTTTTTTGCAAATTTTAAGCATTTGATGAAGTCTAATTGTTTCTAAATTCAAACTGCGAAGATAAAATACATAAGAGTGCATCTCTTACATACTTTTTCTTTTGTGTGAATAGTATACATGTGTATCATTCACTTGCTTATATGTTTATGTGTATGTGTGAGCTTGAGAAACGTTTTTGTAACGTAAGCAAATTTAATGAACGTTGTTTGTCAAGGTCAATGCAACTTGCACTTTTTTATATGATAGGACTTATATATATGTATTGTAATAGGAAAGAGAGCAGCTCTTTTTATTCTAGAAAACCGAAGTTTTTCTTATGTCTTCTAGAAAGTTCTATGAAAGTTTTTAAATGAGTCACTCAAAACGTTTAATTATTTGTGTAAATACGAGAGTCGTATTGTCAAGAGTAACAGTAATGCTTAATCAGTTTTATTAAATTGTTGTAAGGGACAACTGCCTCGTATAATAAAATTTGTTTTCGATTAGTAAAAAGTAACAAGTCTTTTGTTAAACATTTGTTAGCTTTGACGAATTCAAAACCTATAGAGTTCGTTAGGACGCTTTTGAATAGACTTAGGTAAAGCAGAAGGTTTTAGCTACAACCAGGAGGGCTAAGCAATACTGTAACGCAATCCAACATTGTGGCAATGTATATCTTAGAACTATCCTAATAAATAAGGCTAGGGGGCGACTAAAGGTAGTCTTGGTAGAATCAAGTTTATTAGAAGTCAGATATCTTTATTTACAGTGGACTCTCTCTATAACAACTTATTCTCTATAACAACTTGATTTTTCAGCCCTTCGCATATGTAGTGCACATATTATATGTTCCACATAACAACTTTTCCATATAATAATCATTTTTGCACTTCCCTTCAGGGTTGTTATAGCGAGAGTTCACTGTATGTAGAGTTACGAACGAGACAATACAGAAATAATCATATATCCACCCACAAACAAAAGTCACCTTGATATAATATTTACCTTTGATGCAAATTTTTTGCAATATTTTGATGGTTATTGCTATGCATCGGAAGAATATCCAAAAATTTTGTATTAAATACTGGATCGAATGAATCGAATTTCAGTTAAATTTTATGATCCGATTTACGTTTTGAATCGAGTTGTTTGATTCGATTCGTGGTGTCAAATCGAATCAAAGTTTTAAGCATTTGAATTAAATCGAATCGAATTGAACCGCAAAATCCATATCAAAATCGAATCGTTGCCATCCCTAGCTGCCGTAATCAACAACGCAAGTTTATGTACTATGCTTTTAATTAAAAAGTAATAGCAAGTACTGCAAATGTGCTTGCGATTTTGAACATGTTTTTGCTTACGAGCGTCTCGTCCAAGGGAATATAATACGATTTGTAACCCACAGAACCAACTCGAACCATACCTTCACTGCTTCCTATAGGAAAAGGGGTGCACATTCAAAAAGAAGAATATTAGTTAGCAAACAAATTATACATATATAGAAATCTAGACAAATTATGCAGACCTGAATTTATAAATATGTGAATAAAAAAGCAAATAAGTTTTCCTATACCGTTCCAACATACCCATAAATGTGAATACCAAAAGAGGCATAATGCGCCTTGTGAGGATCATAATGTGGGACTATTTCTACTATAAATATTAATCCTATTTATAAATGTACTATTTATAGTTTTAACTCTCAATTCCGCTGAAATGAAATATTATTTAGCGTAAGCGGTGAAATTTAAATCCCCAGACACTATACTGTGGAGTCTATATAACAACTCTGAAGGGAAAGGCGAAAAATGTTGCTACAGAGAAATGCCGTTATAAAGAGACTTGTTATAGAGAGACAACACTGTACACACACTGGACACTGTTCCGCTGTACAACTAAAGCCTTTCCAAGTATATTCCTGTCAGTTTATTTATTTCGATGAGTGTACAATGTGCATACGAACACACGTTTATAATATAATGTTATAATACATATTTAAAATACATGCGAGTTTCACAGCTTTTAATTAGCGGTTTTCCCGTTTTTGCTGCTTATACATGAAATGGGCTGAGTATTACACGGAACTATTTATAAACGTTCGTCATCTTATTTACACAAGGAAAACGCAGAAAGGTGATAATTCGGGTTATATGGAACATATATACGATATAATTATGTAGATAAATGCAAATACATTTATTGTAAAAACACTACTACCATGATTATATACAATTCTACTTCCTCAAAAGAGCACTGTACAATACAAATAAATGCGTATTGCAGCGGCACATAACAGATTTGGAAATAGCCAATGCCGACGTCATGGAAAAGTCCGTGGCTTCAAAGGATTCCAGCGCGATTTTCCTTTAATATCCTCGTGCAGTCAAAGAAATTAGTTTTCCATCCAATACCAGAAAAGTTATGTAGTGCTGGCTGCGATATTACAGACTGTAATTGCTTTGTGCTGCATCAATGTATTTGTCACAGCGACTTGATAGTGTCCAATAACTTTAAACTTATATATATAGTCGAGTCTCTATACAACAACTCCGAAGGGAAGGGCAAGAAATATTGCTACAGGGAAAAGTTGTTGCATAGAACATTAAATATGCACCTTTCATGTACGAAGGGCTGATAAAATAATATTGTTACAGAGAAATGTTGTTATAGAGAGACTTGTTATATAGAGACTCCACTGTATACCTATAATATAGGTATGTAACATGTGTATATCCGACGAGCTGTATCTAACAGTATACTTGTAAGCATAACAGTCTAACAGTATAATTCTAACAGTGTAATTGCAAGCCTATACATAATGATTAAAAGCCTATTTACTTTCTCTTGCTCCGATGACGGATTTATGCTGGATTTACGAACTTGTGTTTGGCTCCAAATATTTGTTTGGAGCTCTGATTTGAGTCATGTAACTGTTTTTCCACAACGATTATACATGAGCATGTCTCGACAACTAAACGACGTAAACGCCAATTCCAATTCCCAACCAACAACCAGCCAAAGTCAATAACAAGCGATTTAAATATGAAATTTGGGAACAATCAGTCTCCTGACATCTCACGTGGCAGCATAATATGCATATTTAGTGCTTACATGACCACTTTAATTGTAATAAATAATAGTCATATATGTATACATTAATTAGAATAGCTCGCGGTTACATACATATTCTCTGTGGGTTGCATCCTTTTATATATAGCTGGAGCATTTATGCCACGAGTCCATTAAAGTGTAATAAAGCTGCAAAGTGCCAGCAGGCATGTGTAGATATTAGTTTCATTGACCAATCAATTCGGCATTTGAAGTACGACTGAATGGCGCAGTTACGGCGAAAAACGATCATTGAGAGCCCTTGTTCAACCTGCAGCAGACATTCGATTCACAGCAAACTAATCATAGTGCATACATAGTATGCATTAAGATGCTGATATACAGTTGAATTAACATTTATATCTCCTTTGACGTTGTACGCCGAATGTCATGAAATATCGATGCTGAGTAGCATTTGAAATATAAAACAAATTACTATACAAATTTATTACAAAATTACAAATTTAATCTACAAATTTATTACAAAATCGCAAATTTAATTTACAAATTTATTACGAAATTACAAATTTAATATACAAATTTACTATACAAATTTATTACAAATTTACTAGACAAATTTATTACAAATTTACTATACAAATTTATTACAAATTTACTACACAAACTTGTTACAAATTCATGGCGAATTTTCTATACAAAGTTATTACAAAATTTGCTGGAAATATTTTAATGGCGAACGAATTTATTGCCACACTTTATTATGGGAAGCACCACTGGTGGATAAATAGTTTGGTGGACATCAGCAAGCAACTGCAAAGTAATGAATAGCATAAAACCATTATTTGTAAATTTTGTAGACATATGGCATGCTCCAAGTGGTGCAATGCAAATATGTCAAAATGAATGTTGCGCACATATACATTTCAGAGGACATCCCACGAATTCGATTATGGAAGGGAAGGCAGTCTATTTGGTTTCTCCGGATATTCGCGATTATGTCCAGATTCGTTCCGCTTAGCAACATGCGCAATGTATTTGCGAATCCCAGGCTGGCCATAATGCTAACGTCGATATTCTCCCAACCCGAATTGCTGCCTTCTGTGGCGAAATGTGCTATAGCGGTCTATCACATGGCACATGTCGGATTTCATTTTTCCTGGATCTGTTTCAATGCCCACAACGTTATCCTCTACGCCTGTATCTCTTCCACTGTTCTCTATAACCATAGGTTGGTATGCATGCATGTACATACATAACGGCGATGTCTAATGCTACATATTTATATGTATTTATATGCATATTGTTTATCGTTCCAAAAAACGATAAACAATATGATGCAACAATGCTGCAAAATAGATAAATCATGTTTCGCATGCAGAATTTTATTGTGGATCTAATAGGAAAAACATTTCATTTCGATCACACTAACATTGGCCAAGGTATGATAATATTCCTATTTTAGAGCTTAGCGCGGAAAACTCGCCTTAGCTTGATGCTTGACCAATTCGAGTTTGACCATAATGGGAATAATTTTTCTATAGATTCACAATACAATGCTGCTCAGAAAGCACACTTGCGCCATTTTGTGCGGTTGGGAGAACTTTAAAAATTAAAAGCTTTATCGTTAAAGACAGACAACAAACAAAAATTTAATTTTGTCGAACATTTAAATTTCCATAAAAAAAGACCGCCGTAACTAGGCCAATGTTGTTGTCATTGAAATTAAATTTTTTTCCTAGATCCACAATAAAATTCTGCATGAGAAACATGATTTATCTATTTTGCAGCATTGTTGCATGATATTGTTTAGGGGGCGTAAACGTTTCTTGGTACCCTTTACAGTGGCCAAAAACCTTTTATACTAATCAAAAAATACAAATCCATTCGGATATTTTAATTACAAACTACCAATTACATTCGGTTGCTCGTAAAGTATTTAATTACAAAAGGCAATTGTATTTTGAGTCGAACACAAAATGCAAATTACAGAATATAGCAGTAGCTATAGTAATGGATTTATATACGTATTTTAGTTACAAAATACAAATAATTATATTTAAAATACGTATTTTAGTTACAAAATACAAACAATTATATTTAAAATACGTATTTTAAATGCAGAATACGAGTAAATGTATTTAGAATACAAATCATGCACGTGTATTTGTACTGCATAGAACAAAACTAACAACTTACTACTTCTATTTTGATATGGTGATCTTGGAAATTCCAAAATACAGCAAAATACTTCCCAAAACTTTCGTATATTTAAATGCAAATGGCAAAATGTACATATGTGTGCAAATCCGTATTTGAAAATAGAATTACAAATACAAACAGGAATTTAAATAGATATTTCAAATACGTGTATTTTAAATACGAGGTATGTATTGGGCCCATCGCGGTTAGCGAGACACCAAAACGGGATAGAATGTCATACAAGATAGAAACTGCAGACGGACATAATTAGAAAGAAAGAGACGAAACAAACATGAAAGCCAGACGACAAAAGGCAAGAAAGAGAAAATAATAAAACAAAAGAGAAATAAATATTGAACTAATTCTTTATTTCCGTCTTGCCATGGCTTCTGAACCGAAAGTCACAAGATTTTATTTTTTAGCAATTCTGAAAGCATGCGATAACCGCATTTTAGAAATTCGAGGTACTTGTAGCAAACGAGCGATCATTTTATCATTGTTGTATGAAAGGTGGAAGTTATTGGTATTATTATATAAGTATTTTATTTGAAAAAATCCGGTTACAATTAAGTCTGTCTACAGTGGAGTCTCTTTATAACAACATTTCCCTGCAACAACATTATTTTTGTAGCCCTTCGTATACGTAAGGTTCATATTATTTGTTCTTTATAACAGTCCTTCCCCGTAACAATATTTTTTGCCTTTCCCTTCAGAGTTGTTATATATAGAGACTCCGCTGTATAACACATTTTTTTATAAAACATTATTTTTTCCGCTCTGCGTGTATTGTATTGGTATTTGTGTATTATGAAGTCTTCACTGCCAAAATATAATTAAGTGCAGCTCAGGCCATTGCTAGGTCCATTGCAGACTTGCTCTTAAAAATTCGCATTTAAAATTTTTTAATTACAGTGGACTCTCGCTATAACAACCCTGAAGGGAAGACCAAAAATGGTTGTTATATAGAAAAGTTGTTGTATGGAACATTTTATATGTACACTACATATGCGAATGGGCTGAAAAATAAAGTTGTTATAGAGAAAAAGTTGCTATGAGGAGAGTTGTTATAGAGAGAGTCCACTGTATTTACATTTGTATTGCTCTTCGTGTATGTTTCTGTATATATGTAACTATGTATTAACTTTTTGGATTACGTCTAGATTTCTGCCGAAGGACGAGGGCACCTTCCGACAGATGACAGAGAAGTTAATTCAGCTGAAGCGCTACTATCTCCATCTGCGTATCATCGAAAGTCGCATGCGGCTGATTGTGGGCCTTTGGACTCTTTCCTTTGCAACGGTAGGCACATTGGTATTGGCTCTGAATTCCTTCCTCGCCGCCATCTGCTTCAATGTCAGAGGTGCAGTGCTAACTCTGTTCATAGGTTACTTGCTCCTAAATATGACCAAGACGTTCGGGGATGTGTACGAAGACTCCAAAAGTGGGTTGTTCGACTGGACGCGTTTGCCGAAAAGCACGTATCTGCAGAAATTTCTTGCATCTTGCACGCCCTTAAGGATTCCTGTGGGCCCTTTCTTTTTCGCCGACAGGTCTTGGGTGATAACCACGTTTTGCGTCGTGGTCGATTTGTGCACAAATATGATTCTTACATTTCGATACGACTAAATTTGTAGCCATATTTGCTGTTGCACAAATGTGGGTAGTTCGTAGCCTCTTAGCCAAGAAATATTTACATTATAAGAGTATGCTTGTTTACACTCTTTAAATCTCTGCACTATTTATTGTGTATTGCTGCGCTAAAGGATTAACTATAGTATAGAGAGATAATATAGAAATACTATATTTTAAATGTAAAAGTAAGGCACAAGCTTTATTTTGCGAAATATAATTATTTAGCATATATATGTAAATGGAAAAAAAATTGAGCGATTTCTGTGTGTACAGCTAAAATTTTTGCAAGCATTTATTCCTGTCCGGTATTCATGTCATTGAGTGGACTATGTAAGAGAACACATTTGTAATATTATATATTATAGTGTATATACAGTAGAATCTCTCTATAACAACACTGAAGGGAATGGCGACAAATATTGTTACACGGAAAAGTTGTCATACAGAACATATAATACCTATATGCACTTTACATGTACGAAGGTCGGAAAAAATAATGTTGTTATAGAGAAATGTTGTTATAAAGAGACTTGTTATAGAGAGAAACCACTGTACAGCGTGTACGAACTAACGATTATACCCCCACCCGCACCATGATCTAGCAACGCTATATAAAATGGCAATAGGAGTATTCTAATGTAGAATTTTATTATGATTGCAGAAATTTTTTTTATAAAAGTTAGATAAAAGTTCAAAAATTTCAATTTTTGGCCACGTAGATTATTGTTTCCGCTTTCAAAAATAAAAATGTTCTATTCCTCCACCCACACAAGCAGGAAAAGCATGAATCCTGAGCAACATTTTATTGCGGATGTGAGAAAGAATCCACATTTAAATCAAACAGGAAAACTCTGATTTATGACGATTTTCCTGCACCAAGTTCGAAAGATTTAAATTTTCGAAAATTATAGTTGTCTTATTTTATTTACACTTTAAATACATGTTAGACTGATGCAAAATTGTATTGCAAATCCAGCAGAACAAATTGTATCCAGATCGGACCAAAATTACGGAAGTTATCGCAGTTGTTCAAAAAACAAATTTAAAAATCTCTGATCTCTCTAAAAACGTTAATTTTTAAACTTTTCGTTACTTTATGAGTTTCCCTGTATGTCATATAATATCTATGTATTTGTAATAAATTGTAATTATTTTCCCGCATTGGCGGTTTTCCGGTATTGGATGCTTAAACTGGCATGAAATAGTTTGAGCATTTCAAGGAAATATTTATAATTCGTTGCCTTATATATTAATACATACATAAAGTATATATTTATACGTAGTTATATATACATGAAGAAAGGTGAGAGAATGTGATATGGAAAAAAGTATATATAAATGGGAGACGTTTATTGTAAACATATTACTTTACACTAATTACATATATAAATCTACTTCCTCCAACAGACACTGTATAACACCAATAAATGAACAGGAAATGACGATGTCAGGGCTTCAACGGTTTCCAGTCCAATTTTCCTGTAATATTTCCTTTGCAGGCGAAGAATTTGTTTTCACCCAATATCGGAAATAGGCAATGTAGTGCTACCATTAGCGTCATCAGTGTCTGTAATTGCTTTGTGCTGCAATTCTTTGCCACAGTTGCTTGACATTTATTAATTATTATTTATTCATTTTTGTAATCCAGAGAACTTTCTCTAATAGCAAGGGGAGAGGCACGAGTTGTTGTTACATGAAAAAATTGTTATATGCGGTTATAGCATACAAAATATGTACACCACATATACAAAGGGCAGAAAAATAAACTTGTTATAAGGAGAGTTGTTATAGAGACAGCCCATTGTACGTTAAACCTTACATGTATACCTTATAACATAGATAGAAGAAGTGATGCTTATTGTAATAGTATTTAGCAACGCTCCAATATTTGTACATGCAAACACCAATTTTGGGAGTGAAAAAATCAGAGAAAAATGTTAAAAAACTACGCAACACATTTGCGAACAAACCCTCATAATTTTGAAATGCGGAAAAATAAGTGCGCCAATGTATTTTTGTACGTTCTAGGGACATTTTTGACTGTAAAATTTCCATTTTTATTTGGGCAACACCAAAGCTTGCCTGATAATTTTAGTGATTGTACGCCGGTAGAAAAGAATGTGCTAATTGTAGTTCTTCCGCGTCATCACATGGACGTTCGTCACAGAGGATCCGGGTTATTTAATCTTCAATTCGGATTTTCAGACCGAAATCATCCACAGTACAGCCTTTATAAAGGCGCTCAAGTGAAATCGGAAAATTTTAGTTTTTGGCTGCAGGTACGTGTAGAATTATAAACTCAGTCATTGCGCACATGGCGCAGACCACGAAGAATTTGAGACGCTTGAAATCGCATAAAACATCTATTGGAAAAATGGATACTACAATTTTACGTGCAAATTTAAACAAACTGTGACATACCACGTTAATTTTGTATTTGCATTCCATTGTATGTAGGAGAAATTTTCAAAAACAATTGGCTGGTCGAATATCACCGGATTTAATTGGGAGTCCGTCGCATCCAAATTATTCTCGCACACAATATCCTCTCGTACATTTATTTCTGGATGCAAGAGCCACCGTTGTTTCCTCTACCAAGTGGTGGGTTACTGCGGCTCCTACGAAGTTTACACGACTCTGTATCGTCTTATTCATCGTCCAATCTCGGACAGCATGAGCAGAAATTTGCGCGAGGGATGCAGAGCCCACCAATTCCGCTGTGACGACGGAAAGTGCATCGACAGACGCAAGGTTTGTAACGGGAGAGAAGATTGTCGGTTTAGAAGTGACGAGTTGCCACACCTGTGCCGTTTTTACGATAAAAATTTTACTTCGGGTATATTTTAAAAAATTTCTCATACGTGAAATACGTTTATAAGTTCAACTAAATGCGCAAAGAAAATTTTTGCCTTTATTCGAAACTGCTTCTGAATTATCTTGTATTATTTTCAAACTTGCCTCAATCTTGATTTATCTCGTCTCTGCGTTTGCTGTACATAACTGCGTTTGACCAGATCCCTGCAACACCTTCCGGTGTGGCGACGGAATGTGTTTGAACTACCATAATGATGTATGCGACGGAGATCCGGAGTGCATCGATGGCTCGGACGAATTTCGTGACATTTGTTTATCTCGCTTCGGTATTACGCAAGCATTTTTTGTTCTTTAAGTTTGTTTTAAGCGAAAAACCTTTTGTTGATCAAAACGTAAGAATTGCACCTAAAATTAAACCTGTCTATTAACAGAATCTAGAGTCCACAGTTATCCCCAAGAGTGCAAGTCTTCGGCATTTGTTTGTGACGGCGTACCGCATTGTGCCGATGAAAGCGATGAGGCCAACTGCAGTTTATGTATGCCTGCGCTGTAGCTCCAATAAACCAAAGAATGACATCCGAAAAAATATTGATTAAAATTCGAATTAAAATACACGTTTTTCCGAATTATGAATATAAATTTAAATTTCGGATATCTAAAATACGAATTCTTATTCCAATACAATTTTATTCAGATATACTCGGACGTATGAGTACGTATTCAAATACTTTTAAAAATTTATTTGTAATGCAATCTGGCATAATTTGTAGCTAAAAAGAAACTCAAAATCAATACACAAAATTATAAGTTGACTCCGCAACTCTGATTTGACACAAAATCGATGCTTTTACGGACAAAATAGTTATATTACTTCCAATTGAAAAAATTATTGTTACAATACCTTGATTTTGCAAAACAAAACTTGCCCGACGGCGGGAATTAGCAACCTATAATGAAGGAATTTTTGAATATCAATAAAGTATCTGAATTCAAATGTCAATTTTTGAATACGAATTTGAATTTCGATGGTATTTGTAATTATAAATTCGAATTAAAATATTTTTCTGGTAAAAATATGGATATTAATTCCAATTAAAATGCTGAAAAATATTAATATAAATCCGATTTGAATTCGAATATACCGATTCGGATGTCATACCTTGCAATAAACAGTATATACCATTCTATAAAAATTGTCGTTGTTTAAAAATTAATTTATTAAAATGTTTAACCAATTTTGTATAATTTTTTAACAAAATATATTTAACCAATTTTGACATAATTTGCACGAATTAACACATACCATGTTTATAGCTCGCCGCGCCTGCGCCACGGACGCATTTACTTGCTGGAATCCCGGAAGAATCTCCAGCCAAAGAGTGTGTGTACCATTGTACAAGAAGTCGGATAATACACTCGACTGCAAGTTCACGCATTTTGACGAGGAGAGCAATCAACCAAGTACGAATAAATCCGATAACGATTTTGTGTTTTGTGAGAATAGAAATTATATATGTGTATATATGTATGCATATACATACATATTACATATATGTTTAAACACATATGTATGTATACCATTTCATAACGATCTGGCATTAGGGATGGCAACGATCAAAGATCCAAAAAATTAAGTTCAATTCATGTCAAAGACCGAATAGGATCGAAATTCGCAATTCGATCTGATTCATTATGCTAATAATTCGATTTGGCTCTATTCAAGAAGATGGATTGAATCGAATCATGATTCAAACGATCCAAAAAATATATTATTGTGACACATGTTTTCAATTTTTGCAAATTTTAAGCATATAATGAAGTCTAATACTTTTCCAATTCAAATAAATGCAAGTGACCTTGATATAATATTTACCGTTGATTTAAACTTGCTCCAATATTTTGATGGTTATTACTCTGCTTCGGAAGAATATACAAACATTTTGTAATAAATAATGGTTTAAATAAATTAAATTTTAGTTAAATTTTACGATCCGATTTACCCCTTGAATTAAATTATTCGATTTGACTCACGGTTTCAAATTGAATCAAATTTTTGGGTATTTGAATTGCATCGAATGGAATTGAATAAAAACAACTGGATTTAGAGTCGAATCGTTGCCAGCCCTATCTAGCATGCATAGAAATTTAATGCTCCGCAGGGATGTATCCTTGGCAAGTGGAAGAAGACCTCCTGTGGAGCCGTGGGATGTGGGTTTCCAAGCAGAAGGTTCTCCGTCAGGTGGCGCCAGGAGTCATTGTTGACCGTTATCTGGACGATGGCGTTCCTTCCGCGGTCTGTCGCGGTGTATTCTCTGAAACAGACGGTTCGCCCCACAATTGGATCGGAGAGGGGCGAAATTCCTGTTCCGTCGTCACAAAGCCCAAAAATCAGCTTCAGTGGTCATTTGATTTTGACGTGCTTTTACGGGATCCGAAATCTCGCTACGAGTGGGCGGACTATCACACGGAGGATTTGAAAAATAACCCGCCGATTCCACGCAACAGTGTTATTATTGCGGGATGGACGACGGAATTTAGACCGAAATTTCTTTGCCGAGTTGACGGGATGTATCTTGGACAGGTGGACATTCTGTTGGGGCTTTGTGAAGTTCAGTATCCGGAAGTGCGGTTCACAAAAGATTTTGAAATGCTTGAGGACGCAAATTTTGCAAGTGAGCTCTGCTGCGTGTGAATATGTGCAGCCATGTTATATGCTATATAGTTATGCCGGTGTATCTGTATCTGTA
>JAQGBT010001292.1:0-33797 GCA_034698585.1 Disparrhopalites patrizii
GGACAGTTACCCAGGTGTGACATAATACACAGGGCATCTCTCGGGTATGCCATGGGCTAAAACCTAACTATATATGCATCCATTCTTGACCACATTCGGAACAACGAGAGCTTTATTGGCTCTGGAATTCACCCCGAATGTGTGGTCCCTGCGTAGAAAAAGGGAGGACAAAGAGTTATGAGTGACAAGGGCTCTGTTCTCAAATCACACACATCCCTTTGGATTTCTCTGTGAAAGTTCAAAGGAAAATTAATTAATTTTATGGATTTCAAAAAGTCCCAAAGAATTGTTTATGACAGGGACCTCATGAGAACTGGGGAAGGGCTAAACAAAGATTTTACTCACAGAATTAAACTTAAAATGCACACACATTAAAATCCTCCCTTGTTCTGTCCCCGCCTTTCTGGCCAATTAACCGAGCGCGTGTTCCATTTTTTTTCTGGACCAATGGAGACCCTCCTATTCTTGAACGTCGACGATAGAACGTATTTCAGCAAGAGGAGGAAATATCCAGAGATGTGAATCATGCTCTATGAGTGAGGGGAATGTGTGTAATTCAAGTAGATGAAAAATTCCTTGGAAAAAAAAAAGGAAAGAAGTAGGCTTCAATTCCGGGAGTTTAAATTTCAGGGATGGGGGAAAAAAGGCGGGGGAGACTGTACAATTATCCACTTGAGGGTGTGTTGATAATTTATTGCATGTCATTGGGGAGAAGGTGATGAGAATGTAATAATCTGGGAGGAAGAAGAGGAGGGCGGGAACCAAGCCTTTCATTATTGGACCATGCACGCTCCCAGACAATGATGTGCTTTTTTGGAAATACGTGTGCGAGCAGTAAAACCGACAGGCGGATGATTTACGTCGTATCATTCTTTCCGCAGCACATGTAGAAAAAAAAAGGACGGACAATCTTTTCTTTTTTTTTTGTACTGCAACACTACCCGGACCTTCCCGCTTTTTATGTGCTTCCGACAATTTCGGGTGTAAAAGGGTCAAGATATACTATATGGGAGATGAGAGACATAAAGAGGAGGTCTTCCTCAAAGTGGTCGTTTGTAGGCCGTACAAAATGGATTATGGAAAAATCTTCTCCAAGGAATCCCATCCTTGTTTTTATTAGTGCCACACACTTAAAGGTCTCCTCTAAAGGATTCACGGGGAAAGGGAAAAGTAGTGACTATGCTACTACGGGTATTACTTACTGCCCACATCGGTTATCCTCCGGTCCATTCTCCCGACTGTCCCCTTTTCCCTTTTTCTTAACCCATTTCGGATGTCATTTCCTCCCTTTTTCCTCCTCAACAACTTTATTTTTGAGCTCATGCAGCTGTGGCGATGTCAACACCAAGGAACATGCCAAATCCAGCCCCCTCCCCGACATCACCAAAAAAAAAAATGCTTGTCGATTTTTACACCCTCGATTATTCTCTCTCTCTCTCGTCCCAAGGAGAATCTTACTTGATCCCCAGAACCATAACCTTAACTTCCTCAAAAAAATTCATGACGGTAAATAAAAAAAAGGGAAGGGGAAAACAATTGCTCTGTCACTCCATAGAAAAGATTACGGATTCCTCTGCCCGTCCCTTTCATATCCTCATTTAGGGCGCCTCAACCGGGATTGAAGGAGACGTTACGGAGTGGGCTTTGATAAGAGAGAAAATATGGTTTCCTGTCCACACCTTTAGGGAAGCAATTATGCATAATACTTTTTCAACACAGTTAAGCTTCCCTCAACATCCTTGTCAGCGTTGGGGGGGAGTAAACAGAAAAATGAAAAGGGGGGAGGGTGAGGAGTGGGCATATAGTTAGGTGTTTGGGAGACATGAAAGGGCTTTTTGATTGGAAAAAAAAAAGAAAACGGATGGGAAGTGAAAGTTAGTGATGGGAGCCTTTCCTTTTTGGGGGGAGGAGGGAATGTAATAATAATAGTAGTTGGAGCGATGAAGAAAACGAAGATTCGCAGTCTCGTGTATAAAATATGTGCGTTGGGGTGAAGTGAAAAAGAGGTGAAGCTCCATGATTTGAAAAGTGTTGGATGAGGATGATTAATGATAGGAGAGGAGAGGAGGGTAAGGGAGGAGGTGGTGGCGGAGGATAGAGAAATTGAAAAATGCGAGATTTGGTACTTAAACCTCCGAAATCCGCTTTCCCCCTATGCTTTCTCTTTCTATTTCCATGACCCTATGGTCATAACGGTAATTCTGCATCCACCCTTGAAATTCGATCAACGACGGTTTATTTTTCTTTATTCACCATGCTTTCGGGGGGTTTTAAACTCTTAAAAAGAAGAGTTTCCTTTAAACCAATCTTTTACTTTGTTATGGGTATTGATTCATTCTTTCTAATTAGCAAAGATGGCCAAAATACTTTAGTTCCAAATATTAATTACAAAATAAACTCGGAGACTTTAATGACAAATTATCAATTACATTAAGCTGTTCCCCAAGTATTTAATTTCAAATTGCAAACTACATCAGTAGCAAGTAGTGTATTTAAATACGTATTTTAATTGCAAAATATATCAGTAGCTAGTAATGCATTTGAATTAATATTTTAATTACAAATAAATGTATTTAAATACGTATTTTAATTCCAAAATACAAATAAACGTTATTTTAAATACGTATCATACGCGTTTATTTGTTTTTAGAACACAATCACCAAATTCCAAATTTTATTTTGTCTTGGTGCACTATTAAATTACAAAATACATGTGGAAAATATTTGTATGTGAAAATGCAATTAGAAAATACATAAATGTATTTAAATACGTATTTAAAATGCATGTATTTGAAATACGTATTTCAAATACATGTATTTTAAATACGTATTTTAAATACGTATTTTAAATACGTATTTTAAATACGATTTATTTTGGTCATCTCTGCTAATTAGAGAAATGTGTGGATTTTTAAGACTCCTGTCATTATGTTTTACACATTTCAACGTGGTATTGATCGCCTCTCCAAAAAATTTTCCCTGCTACTTTCCAGCTGCTCTACACTAACGCTATTGCATCAAAAGCGTCATGTTGATGGCAGACAGCTACTACAACTTTCACCCAAAAAATTGACATGTACTAGAGCAGAGACTATTTTTTGTTTTTCTGTCTCCAGCTGAGTTTTTTTTGGAGTGATACCTCATAATTTTGTATGAAGCACATGATTTGTTTTTGCTTTACTCCTTTGTCACGGGGTAAAATGGGGAAAGTAATGGGGAGTTGAGTAAAAGTTTATTAAAAGGAAAAGCTGTCAGCCACTCGTCACCTCCCCTGTCATGTTTCCCTACATGTTTCTTTACTCGTGTCAAGTTCCTTAAGCTCTTGCGGCTTTTGTTGTTTCTCCCATCCAAGTCTATTTTTTTTCGGGGGAGAGGAATCAATTCTCTCGTCTAGCGAGTGTGTTTTAGTAGTAAATATAATTTGGGTACGCTCACTTCATTCAAGCTCGTGGGTGCAGTAGGAAAGCAGAGTCCCGCGTGGGGAATTGTAATCCAAACTTTCCCCACGCGCCTGGGTTGCACTTTATAAAGTAGAGACACGTAAAATGCTACAAAATAATGCAATCATGTCAGCACGTTTTTTGCTTCTACCTCCTGCAATACATACCAAAGTTATCCGTCCTATTCCTGGAGTCATGAGTATATGAAGGTCAATACAGATTTGCATCTGTGCATATGCTTCCTCTTCTAGAAGAAAAAAGGGGCTGTGAAACATCCAAAAAGGCCTTTATTTCCTTGGTGTATATTTACCTATTACATTTTACCATTTTTTAGGTTATATCCATAGAAAGCCTGACTGGCTCTAACGAAAATGATTATAATAATATAGGAATTGCGCTAGGGATGGCAACGATTTGATTCTGAATAGGATTTTTCTATTCAATTCGATGCGATTCAATTAAAATACTTGATTATTTGATTCGATTCGAAACCGTGAATCGAACCAAATTTTCGATTCAAGGCGTAAATCGGATTATAAAATTTCACTGAAATTCGATTCATTCGATCCATTATTTAATACAAAATTTTACCCTATTCTTCCCAAGCAGAGCGATAACCATCAAAATATTGCAACAAATTTAAATCAATTATATCACGGTTACTTGCATTTATTTGAAGTGGCAAACTATTAGACTTCATTATGTGCTTAAAATTTGCAAAAAGTGAAAAAAATGTGTCACAAAGTCACAATAATATATTTTTTGGATCGTTTGAATCATGATTCGATTCAATACATGGGCTTGAATCGAATTGAATCATTTGTATCATGAATCGGAACGAATTGGAAAGTTCGATTCGGGCTTTGAAACGAATCGAGCTAAAAATTTTGGATCAAATCGGATCGCTGCCATCCCTAAATGACGAAATACTATACACAATCTTGATTCGGAAACAGCTATAAGCATAGGTCGACTGGCACGAGTCAATGCTCAGAGTCAACGCGGGCGGAGAATGTCAATATTATTGACTCTGAATCATTGAAGAATCTACATGTTGCTGATAGGAGGGAAAATTACTCGCATTTAATGTTGCATACATGGAGTTTGTCAAGACTTTGAATCTGATTTGTGCCTTCTTTCTGTGACTATAATTTGTCTGAGGTATTCTTCCCGTATTTGCTAACTTTCAGGTTGTAAAGATGATGATGGTGGTCGTGGCAATCTTCGCTTTCTGCTGGCTACCCTTTCACGTCTACTTCATTGTTGTTTCCATATGGCCGGAGGTGACGAAAGAGCCCTTTGTTCAAGAAGTTTACTTAGGCATCTACTGGCTGGCCATGTCCAACTCCATGTACAATCCTATCATCTACTGTTGGATGAACGCCAGGTACGACACAGAATTTCTTCTTGTGTTTTCTCTCATTTTATTATTTTATTTTCTCCATTGTTTTCTTTCTTTATTTTTTCCCCTGTAATGCCAACCTTGAAAAAAAAGTCACACCATATGGATCTTCCTTTTTTTTTTTAAACTGGCAAATATTTTCTTGTGAGCACTATTTCCAACTATATAATACAGTAATGATAATAATAACAATTTAATTTTTTCCGCAAATCTGGACTTTTTTTTGTGTGCACATGGTGACGCGTGTATATTTTTTGTCTGCCTTTTTCCCGTTCTTCATCCTGTCTCATTTATTTGTTGTTCTTCCCAGCGAAGAAGAACAGTTGGATTTCCTCGTGCCACTTTGATTATTTTTGTTATGTGTGGGCGGAGGAGACAATGAGGACGCGGGAGATAGGGAAAGATAGCCAGATAAGGCGAGGGCTACAAGAATACATGAAGAAAGGCTTTTCCAAGGATTGGAAAATATGTGGGATTAGCACTCGCGGTTAGAATAATGAGTTCATTCCAAATACAAAAACTCCGCTGTGCCTCCTACAATTGTTTAGTGGCAATAGTGCGTCGGTGTAAGATTGTGACTTTCATCTGTCGAAGACAGATTATTGGTCTTCATTTAACTGCCAATGGGGATAAAAATCGAAAAATCGTTTCAAACAACAGTCTAAGTCTAAGAAAGAATTTTATAAATTTATTTAACCATTAAAGAATGAATTATTTCGGGAAATTAAAATATGTTTTGTTAGTACCTTTTCAAATGTTCTGGGTTTTAACTCTTATATTAATTTAATCTCTTATATTTAAGTGGAGATTATTCCAAAGTTTAACACAAGTATATCATTTTTTTCTCCCATTCTAATTCGAATTTTAGTATGTCATAATTGTGTACTGCTAGCCCCACGAACACGTCGAGGAAAGCGCCTTTTAACGCCACATACGCTTGTGTACTCACTTTCGTTTCGGAAAGAGCATTGAAACATATTTCTTCACCGACAGTTTCTTTAAAAATGTCAACATCAGTAGACTTATTGACGAGACTAGTAGCAAAGTAAGGATATGGAGTATATACATATATATTTCTTTTATTTCCTCCCATTTGAATTCCTTCAGTATTACATTTATATAGAAATGCCTGGAGAGTAAAATAAACCTTAAGGCTACCAATAAAATGTAGGATAGAAGAAATTCGTATTTCCTACTTCCAGTCCTGCATAACCATTTCCAGTAAAATATCTTCCAAAAATAGATCAGATGATTGGAATTGACTTTGAAGAATTGAAACTCTGGGATACGCAAGGCAATTTTAGAGTGAAAGTCCGTAGTGTAGCATGTACACAATTATTATGCCTGCATTTTTGCGTAGTCCCCAGGGAAATTTTTAGGGATTTTGGATTTATTTTTGGCACAAGTGACGTTCAATGATACTTTCGGTCGACTTCAAATTTAAAACAAATGTGAGGTTGGTCGAATGTCCCTGTGATGTAGATGTAGGTATTAACATTTCCCATTGTTTGACAATTATTTCTTGTCACTAACTGACGAATTCGGCTACAGATCTTGTGCGGGCAGAAGAAAGGTTGGAGAAAGTACAACGATATTTCGTTTGTTTCTCCCTTTTAATACGTTGACAATTTAAGCCCAAAGACGCTTTTTGCATATTTGCATATGCTCAAGCGACACAAGTCCTATTTCAACGGAAAGCCATCAAGGTCAACAGATGTGATGATTTGCCGCTGTTACACTCGAGACGGAATAAGGATCTGTTCTGCATGCAAATGTAATGGATAGATTATCCAAGGCTTTTTAAATGTGAGGAAAATCTTAAGAACATATAATAGGGATTAAAAGAAAGAGCGAGGAAAGTAATTCCTGGGAGCAAAGGAAATATCGGCGAGGGTCGGACGGGTACGAGATTTAATTAACTCTGCATTCCCGACGTAAGAAATAAAAATTAATCTGCCATCGCTTCTACCTAACTTCGGCTACCATCTTATTCGTATGCAACAGTTTCCTCACTTCCCTTTACAATTCTTCCAGTTTCTTCTATAGTAGTAAGGTCTCCTTTTTAGGTCATTCCGTTCCATTTTCCTGTCTCACTCACTAAATCTTGTATCCCGTATTTCCTCCTTTACTTCCCTTTATTATGCGGCCAGGAAGATGTATGGCATCCAATTATTCGCAGGGTGAACACATCCAACTAAAAATAGTTACTTTTTTTTTGTGGAAGAAAATATTGGGCGTCCTTGTCCTTACCTTTCTCCTCTGTCTCTTCCCTAATTTTCGCTTGCATTGTTGACAGTTAGAGTAATTTCCGGTGATGAAATCAGGTGATTCATTTCCACCCGGAACCAAACGAGAGAATTTGAAAGATCAACTTGAGTTCTACGATAATTAAAAATTGCATGAACATGAAACGTCAAGTCAATTTTGGATTAGTTTTGCATTGAACATCCTCTTCAAAATACATCAAAACTTCATCCATATACCTTCACGAGTTTTGATTATAGAAGTTGTGTCATTTATATAAATTACGACTTTTTCATGTTCATGTATATCTACATGTAATCAATCGTAGTAGTTATTATTGATCATGTTAAAATCAGGTACAATAACGCTTCCTGCGTTATACAAACTGTTTAACTTGAACTTCTTTTGTGCACGAGTGTTAATGTTAAGTCAAGTTGAAAATTCAAATAGCTCGCTAAAGCCGTTGATCATGAACGCGTTGTCCATGATCATATGATCAAGTTCAAATTTTGCAATTTACTTGGCTTGTGAAGAGCTCTGCCACTGCATCTTTAGGCTCCGAAAACAAATTATAGAAGTATTTTGCAGACCAGATTCTTCATGTTGCATGTCTATCAATGGAGCTAAATTCACATAAGCACTTTTCCTACGCAGATTGCAGAAAGTTTTGCCCATAAAATAAACTCTTTGAAAGTCCGCGACAATACCACGAGTCCTGCTTTATGTGCCAGCCAGTTTGTGAGAATACAAGGAAAGTCTACAAGGGAAGTCTACAAGGAAATTTCACTGTATAGTCATGTCTGGAAGAAATTTGCGCCTTTGCCCATGCTGTTTGCCGTCATAGACGTGACCTTGACCATCCACCCACTTTCAGGTGCTAATTATTTTTGCCCCCATTGACGCGGCTTCCCATGGACGCGAAAACGTTTTTGGTGGGAGCAGGCGGTCAAGCGTCAACAATGTTCTAAACTTGCAAGAGAGAATTACACTGTACAGCGTAAAATTCTTGTACAATTGTATTAGGCACTGCCATTCAGTTGAATATATCAATGCCTGATCATTGTTAAGCGAATCCCCCAAAAGTTCCGTGCGAACGGATCCATTTATTTTGTACATCCCAAGACTGTGCGTACAGGAGCAGACAAAACTTTATTTTTAGATGTATACAAAGATGGAATGACCTCCCCGAACTGAGACTTTGTGACATGAAGTATGGTACATTTATGAAAGGGATAATTAAGCACTTATATCACGTTGAATGACAATACGTTTCCACTTAATTTTGTAAACCCTATAAATGTACATATTTCTAGGTAGCAACGCGGCTGTTATGATGTTTTCCTTAATGGTTTGGACTGAGTATGTATGTACAGTGTCCAGGGCCAAAACGGATACTATTGTATATTGTTCCCTTTGACACTTAAGTAAAAACTACTACTACTAATGTATTAAGATAAAGTGATACATACATGCTCTTCCCCTAACACATTTAGTTGTGGGAGCGAATATACCATTATTATCCACAAGATTTGTCCCATTCTTGTACAAGTTTGTCCTACCCAATGATTGTCCATTGACGTAATGCTTCTCTTCTGTATCACAGATTCCGACGGGGCTTTCAACAAGTGTTCAGTTGCTGTCCGTTTGTCCACTATAGCGACATTGAGCCCACCACGACTCATGCGGTGGGCGAGGGGACACGGAGGGAGCCACAAACTCGGTACAGCGTGACGGGATCACCCGAGATGCAAGCACGTATTACTCGCAATGGTGGGTTACTCTTTTTGTCTCTCTTCAATTCTCTCCATGTCTTCTCTCTCTCTCTCTCTGTCTACACTTCTCTCTCTCTCTCTCTCTCTCTCTCTCTCTTAGAATCAGTATTAGATTCCCTGACCTTCGTTCTATTCAGGGTACGTAAGAGAGGAAAAGATTCAATTTTAACTTCATACAAACTAGTATGTACAAAACACACCAAAAAACCACATGAAGGTTCAAATTCCCACAAAAAAAACACAAGCATGTGCATACACAAGTAAATGTTGGGGAAAGATTCATGTCAAGTTTGTTTTATGGTGTTTGATGCTTGCGGCCACAAAAAAAGGGAATCCGGGGGAAAACGTTGACAGTGCAGGTCACGAATGTTCGCTTGGCGGTAGGCAAATAAAAAGCGGGACATGCAGTAAAATCTGGTGTCTCCACGTACCTTGCCAAAATATGGCGTACAACCTCTCCATGGGAAAGTCAGGCACTCTTTGATCCGCAAGTTCTTGAAGTAAAACCGTCATTTTCTTTTTCTTTTTTTTTTTGTGGGAGAAAGTACCGACGTACCCAAAATGTCTGCTTCTGGGTTTTCCAGTTTTTTTAAAAATCTAAACAGTACTACAATGTACAGAGTACGTTCATAGGGTAAACTCAGACCAAGTGCCGTTTTTTGTCAATTAACTTGCTCCTAATGTGGAAGAGAGAAAGCGAAATATAGAGTGAAAGTTGGGACCCAAAATAGTTGAATAATTTTGCAAATATTTGAATAAATTGCTCTTTTTAGCAGGATTTGTGATATGCGCCTTGTCGTTTTTTTTTACTTTATTATTCAATGTTTGCCCTTGTTCTCTGTCTATACTCCAACATTGTGCAATAGGAAAGAATTACAGAGTTTTATCCCGGGATAAGACTTTCCCTGTTTGGACCAACCCCTTTGGAGTTGACCATTTTACATGTTAAAAAACATTGGGGGCAGAGATAATGCTTATACTTTATTTGACTATGCCCGACTTTCTCTCTCTTGCTGCCTGTATTTGCTTTGTCGGTTAAAGACAGGAGAAAGACAGTAAAGGCGCACAAATGGAAGACATGTTATGTCTTATGGCTTATCATCGCCATGAACAATGAAGAAAGAAATTGATTCATCCTCCCAAGAACCAAAAACTGGAAAGAACGCTTTTTTCTCCTCTGTTTTATATTGAGTCGATCGATTATTGGCTAGCTTTCTATATGTTTTCAAATGCGGAAGAAAAAAAAAACTGACGAAATTCGTACAGCTAGAGAAGAAGGATTTGAAAAGGCTGGCAAGAGATAGGAAAGAATTCTTATACATCTGCTTGTATGAACCAAAGTTTTAGTGAAGGATTTGCTGAAGGAAATCAGTCAAAGTCAGCATCACACAGACCTGCTTTGTTTTTTTATTGTTTCCCTCCGACCTCAAAACCTTTTTTTTTATACTTTATATTTACACCATGCATGCCTTTAAAGATGCCTTTCTTTCAAGTATGTATTTTTTTGAAATTGTTGACGCCAAATCCTTTTTTCCTCCTTTCACACAGGCAAACAGGCGGTCCTCCTTGACATGAACAGGATTAAATAAAAAAAAACTCAATGGTACGGATTTTTGTTTTGTCCTAATAATAAAACAATAATAAATGCTATTGCCCCTTTGTTTCGGAATTTTTTTGAGGGGTAAAGGGTAAGATACAAGGGTACGTCTTTTGGTGCATTTGCCGCATAGAAATGTGATGTTTTAGAATCTTCAAACTCCCGATGTCGAACGTGTCGTAGTCGCCCAGGAGCTATTCCATATATTCACAATTCTCCTATGGTGAATTATATGGCTTCCTTCATTGCTCAACTTAGCTTTGACGACAAGTGGAGCGAATACTAGCTATCAGATTTAGCTTCCGTTGAAAGAATGTATAAAGGTCAGAAGGATGCTGTTAAGCTTATCCCGGGACAAATCTCTCCATTCGTGCGTTACGCAAAATGTGGGGGCTGGGACTTCCGTATTCTCTAAATGGCATTTTTGATTTTTAAACTTCCACCCGGAAACCTAAATCCCACTGACCTGCGATATAAAGGGGAGAAATTCGATGCCGCCCACGTTTCCACTCTAAAATAATGTCAGAGAGACGTGTACGAATCATGTGTGTAAACCTAAAACTGGGTTAGACTGTTACTGTAACAAGCTTTGAGAAACATATTAGATGAATTTAATGAAGGCATTTAACACATTTTAGGTTTGAATAACTTCGCTGCTACCCCAGACGTGAGTAGGCTGATTGTGAGATTTGACATGGAGCCTACGTAATGCGTAATGCGCAGATTAAAAACCGAATTTATGCATACATTAAATTAAAAATACGCCAGTTTGGGCAACATGGAAGACATTTCTGTTGCCATTTATTTAGCATCCGTCATCAAATATGTACGCGTACGGGACACCAACTAACGACTATACCGCCCTTAGCAATGACATAGAACTGTACGTTGAAGCATGTATTCGACGCATAATTTTAATCTGAATCCAGGAAAAAGTGCTCGTCGAAATCCGATCAGAGTAGCCAAGATTATGGCGGTTTTGCCAAACAAAAGTTCAAGAATCTCAATTTTCGACGAAATCGAGTTTGTTTATTCCGCTTCCAGGGACAAAAATGTTATGTTGTACGAGTCGACGAGTTGTACAAACCGGAAAGAGCATTTTTTACACCCTGAATTTTATTGCAAATCTAGCAAAACATGGTCTATTCAAATTGGGCTGGAATTAATCCAGTTCTGGCAATTTTTCCGCACTAAGTTCGAAAATGAGAATTTTTGATTGTATCAATGTTTGATTCTGCTTGTAGGAGACACAATATAAAATAAATAAAATGCGTTTCTGGCATCAAATTTAATGGTGAGTTAGGTAAAAACATATCTGCATCATTTTTGCTATCGTAAAATAATTAAATTAATAATTCTCGCAAGTGACTCCACAAGGCACATGCGACACATTTACGCAGTATGAAATACTCATAGGCAACAAATATATTAGTACAAATTTTTTTGAAAAAATATCATTGCCAAAAGTTGTTTTTCGTAATTTTCGAGACATTGCTCATTTTAAAAATGACAGCAATTTTTTATAGTAAAATAAAAAATTATTATTTATAAAAGTATCATTATTGAACTTCGCGCGGAAAAATTGCTAGTTGTGTGATTTTAGTCTTATTGAATAGGAAATGGTTTGCTAAGATCCGGAATAAAATTCTGCATGGACAATATGATTATTCCGTTTGCACGACAGCCGGAATTTTTGTCTCTGGATGCGAAATGATGTTAACGTTTATTTAGTCAAAAATTGAGACTTTTGAACTTTTTTTGGTAAAGTCGTAATAAATCGGGTTTTAAAAAAATTTTAGATTCGAATTAAAATTCTGCACCGAATGTATGTACTTAATGCTCTGTAGCACCGCTGGATCATAGGGCTGAGGGGCGGGGTATAATCGTTAGTTATAGTGGTACCCTGTGTGTATGTACTTATTATATGTATTCACATCTTTGTATATACACATTTATTGCTGCCAAGTTCTATACATGAAGAGTACGAGATGTTACGTAAAAATATTAACGTGTTCCTTTACAAAATCAAAAATTAAAATTGTTAGTAATCTTGTATTTTTTCTCTCTCCTCTAGGCTCAGCAGCTGTTCACATTCCCTTGCATGTTCTCACAAACCATACGGATATGACGGGAGCCACTTCCAATCTTCTGCAAGTCAACAGCGGCAATAGCCTGACCAATAATGCCCTCGTCAAGCCCTACAACAACAAATGCAATCATCATCATTCTCCTCGACCACAAAATCAATTCCACACTAAAAATTTGTAAAAAGAAACAAGTAGCAAAGTTGCCCTTTTGCATAGACTAAATTTTGACAAATCTGGTTCTGTACCATTTCCAGAGTTTGTCTGTATCCCCCTTTGTTTTTATAGCGTATGCGTATCCATATTACACATGTGTATTGTACATTGTAATTTACATAAGCCATGCGATTTTGCCGTGGATGCAATGTGGGACACACGTGTGCTTTTGTATATGTACACGACTTCAAAAAAACCGACCCAACTTAGGGCCATACGAACCAAGTAGATCAATTAACTGAATTAATTCATGCTGAATGAAGAGTTAATTAATTCCTCATCTTTTCTAGAAGCTGAACGACTGTGGAAGGTTAATTATTGTCTCGTTTTTTGGGGGTACCTATGATAGACTTTTATAGTGAAGAGGAGGTGAGAATGGGATCTCATTGAAGGGTATAAACAGTCATAAGCCGTGGGTATAAAAACATTCTACATCTCCTCACTTTACTCTGTATATATATACTTTGTTAGCTGAAATCATGTGGTTTACCTCAGTACGTGTTATAGCATTTAATTGTTACTCAGCTTGTCAAGGAGGAGAAACATTAACGTTCGTGTATTTACAAGTGTGTACTACAATGTAAATGTAACTGTTTTGCATATGCATTTCTTATACGAAATGACAAAATACTATTGCAAATTGCAACCCAATTAAATGGTGCGTTGAACTGTAAACATAAATTACATATGATATAATACTTGAATATAGTTAAGGACAAAATCTTATTTCCTCGCTTCAGAGATGTTCCCACAACTACTACGCCGCCTGTTTTGTAAAGGAACAAAGATCCTAATATTTCAGAGATCCTGAGTGCAGAATGAAATGTGCGAATATTTGCTATTTGTCTGCTTTTCGTGTTTTGTCTACCAGTAAAATCTTTTAAACTGGTTTAGTAAATTTTCTGCATGCCCATTGTTTATTCGTAATTACAATAAAGCATAATGGCAATTATTATGACGTTCTCATATTCCCTCTTACTGGGTAACGGAATTCGAAACTTTGCTTTGTGAAATCGATGTTACGTGTATTATTCAGCTCATTATAGCAAATATTGTATCCATTGTAATGCCCATTATGGTGTAAATGTGGGTTACAATTACAAACTATTGAGATTGATTTATTAATCAACTGGGCATTTTTTGAAGCTCTTGGGCTAGTACTAGCAAGAGGCAAAAACTGGTGCCCAGAACATCTCTATTAATATACATAATCCCACCGAAATACGACAAGAATAACAGGGAGCAAGATTTTTAAATGACTTTCATCTCGGTGTATCTTAATATTAATTGTGGTTCAATTCGGGGATTGGACGTTTCCCTTAGAATAACCCTCGGTGCATTGGTGCAGTTCCTTTGTACTTATATATTCTTATGTGTACGTGTGGATGTAATAATAAAGACTTGCTATAGAATTTTAGAGGAGGAGGAAGATTCTATTATCAAAATCAACAATGCTACAAGATAAATATCCCTTAATAATTAAGATAATCGTGTACACTTGCTGTACGGCTAAATTCTTTGTACTTATGAGGACGGGCATTATTGTAAAAAAAAAGCTTGTAAGGTTAATTCTTATAAACGCTTAAATTCTTCATGGTTTACAAAAAATAAGCATTTGTATAATCGTATACCTATATTATTATAGTGTCATATATACCTAATATACATATATATTTGAAATTTCTCTGTTTGGGATGATTTGGGGGTATTGTGAAACTAACTTACAAAGGCCAAAATTTAATATATATATATATGTATATATTATTTATGTTGACCTTACCGACATTGGCGGGTCGGCGAACATTTTTTTTAAAAAGTATAGATTACTATATTATTGTGATTAATTGAAAAATATATACTTAGATATATGTTGTAACAATGTCGTTGTTCAATGTCCCCTTCCCTGCCGTAGTGAAACCTTGAACTGGATTCCCCTTCGTGGGTAAAGAGTAAATATACTTATGCACACAAAAAAAAAAAAACAAATGTATGTATGTGTAATGTGTATACAGTCGAACCTCTCTATAACGGTTCATCTTAAATCAGCATATTTTCCCCGTTATAACGAAAAACCGTTATAGAGAACAGAAATTTCTATGTTAACAATTGGAGAAAGTTTTTGAGGGAAGCATTTTCAACCACCGGTATAGAGAGAAAACCGTTATAAGGGAGCCCGTTATAGAGAGGTTCGACTGTACCATTAACCAAATAATTATTAGATTCAAACAAATGGTGAGTGTATGTTAAGTGAATGAGAGAAAATTCACTTTCATTTGAAAACAATAATTATTGGTAAAAATTTAGCAGTGACTATTTATTTTTATTTTTATTCAATCCCTGCTTCTTCTTGCAGTTTTACGAAAGTACGAAGTACGTTACATACACTACATGCCGCAGAAATGCTGTAAGTTGAACTGAAGTGATACGGTTTGAGTCTGTTTTGAAAACGTTGTACAAGTGATGTTCATGTTGGAGAGGGAGAGGAAAGCATGTATGTATATACATACATAAATATTCCCGTTTCTGTAATATTTATTTTAAATTATTTTGAAAAATAAATGCAGGCTATATTAATAATTATATTTAAATCATCCCACTCTTGGAATTGGGGGATAAAGATGTACTCTTATACTAAAAGAAAGAAAATTAAAAATACCTTACCTGTATACCGCAACACATACCGGGGAGATCTGTGCTAATCAACTTCGTACCTGACTTTCTGTTTCTTATGACAAGGCAAAAAAAACGTTGGTTTTCAAGCCTTACACAATACGCATGGCAAAAAACACACTATTAATTGTTGGTATTACGACTTTTGGAAGAAAATATTTCCTTAGCAATGAACGTCAATATTTTGGAATGCATGTGTTGCTGAATTGATACAGTTATTATGTACGAGTACATTATATTATATGTAACTATATATATGTATATAATATAAATAAATGTTAATATCAATGTATTCTCCATGTGCATTCTTAACACGACTTCTTTATTTTCTTGCTTCGTTTGTACATAATGTGCATCTTCAGTGTCCAAGAGATGCTGGGCGTCCGGCATATAGCAGGAGGGGATGACCTATGACCTTCCAGCATGACAAGATGGCCAAAACAGGCCTCACATGGGGATTCCGGATGAGGTGGGCCCTCATTTTTGACTTTATTTTTTAGATCTCACAAGTACTGGGGACGAACGTACAACAGCCTCTAGCATCTAAACGTTAAACTAAAGCAAAACTTTCTCCAAGGTGTACTAAAATACAGAAATAGAGATCCCCAAAAATAAACGTATTTTCTCAAATAAAAAGTTTTACAAAGGTTTTACAAAATTTTTTAGAGACTTTTGTGAAAGTTCACCCCTTCTGACACATACAACCGAATAAAAAAGGACTGGAAGCCCTTGATAATTCAGCCTTGGGCCTGAATCCCTTGATTTTTCAGTGCTTTCTCTTGTAATACTTGCATATCTGCGGGAAGAAAGTATTTTACAAACAGAAGTTCCTAATTAATATCCGGGCGTGCTATAATGAAATCCATTCTTCCTCTGGTAATCGTTGGACAATTGTTAATTATAGTACCGCTTACTTTCTCTATTGATTCCAGCAATATGAAAGACGATGAAGCAACAGTGGAACTTTTAACACAGGTGGGTCATGATAAGAGCATGGATTGAATAGAGCCGAATGGAAGAAAGTCATTATGTGGCTGCAGGATGCTTCAGTATTGCCTTTTGTACGACAGTTATAAAACTGTTCCATTTCCTCTTTGTAACCCAGGTTAACACGGTCTCAGAAGAAGATATTTGGGGACACTGTGACGAGCCCTGGATTTGGGACATGTTCTCGTGCATTTGGCATGACATTCAAAATTTTAATTTCACTTCCCGACTTCTCAGGAATAGTCTCATAGTTCTTGGATCTGTGGCACTGGTGTTGCTCATTGTGCTTATTTGCTGTTGCTGTAAAAACAAATATTGATTGTATACATATTATTATTAGCGAAATAGTGGTGTACATAATGACTGCTTTTCTCCAGAATTCCTTTTCCTTCCATTTCATACAGATGCCAAAATCAAATATGGTTTGTCTTCGGGAAAGTACGAGGACTTAATACGACGTTACGGAGTACCGGAGAAAATCACTCTAAATAACGGGCAAGTTCTACATTACAAGTCCACGCCCGAGGAAATGGAGGCCCTGGTGAGTTTTTATGAATTGGTGGCATTTGCTGATTGACCGGTTCCATTCAAGCAAAAGGAGATGAATCACCGTTTTTAAAATACATACATACTAATATAACACAAACATGAAGAGGATTAAAACCATGTCTGAAACCTAATGTATACATACTTACATACATTTGAAGACATTTCTTGAACCGGAAATAAATGCACTTCGTGTATGGAATATTAATTATTAATCATTTGGTAACGTATGTTGCATCACATATTCTCATTCAAATGACCTTTTATTGCTGCTTTTCACTATTAGTATCTATATCGTCAACTCGAATAGCTTGGGTGAATGACAACATAATTTAAACTTTGTCTGACCTTATTTACACAAACAAGTTAACTGCTCAAAAATGACGCCAGAATGTTTGAGGGTAAAAAAATAAGGATTAATATTGTGGCCGCATTTTTCATTTCATTGTGGTTTAAATAATCAATTTTGAATAAGAGATTCTAATTTATAGCTATCCTAAAATCCTAGAATATCCTAAAAATTCTATCCTAGAATAGCTAAAATTTATAGCTATTCTAACTTTCAGCTATCACCAAAAATTTTATTACATTTCTCCTCATTGATGTCATATTATGATTTTTTTAAACCGTATTACAGTTGACAAATGTGACCATTTGCATGTAATTGTGACCACCCCATCTTCAACTGTCATAAACATTTATGCATATTAATTTATGGAAAAAATATTAGCGTAACTATAAACTAGTGCTTCTCCTGAACGTCCGGTTGAATAATTCCGCAAAGCCGAGAAAAAATAAGGAATTAAGCAGGTTAAGTTAACACTCGAATGGCTCCTGAAAACCTTTAAAGAAAGATTTTACATGTTAATAGATTGGCCAGCCATACTTAATGAATAATTATGGGCAGGGACTAGTCTTAATTTTTTTTCTTCCATTACTCGTCGGTCGCGATTAAATTGGTGGGTGGCCACTATTATCCCGTTGATCCCAATATTCAGCTTTACCCTAGAGAATTTTATTGTGAATCTAATTAACAAAGTCTTAACTCGATCGAATCAAAATTTCAAAAGTTAAGGTCCATCTTCTGTACGAGTTTTCATGCTTCACTAACATAAAATACGTAGCATTAGATGATTTCGTACACCCAAAAATGGCCAACTTTCGATTTTGCAAACTTTGTATGCCTTTCATATTACCGACCTCTCTATTTTTTATGACCTATGCATGGTCAAAATATTAAAATCAAAATCTTAACCCATATTTACAAGGCGTACAGTGTAATGTGAAATGACAAATACGTAAACCTATTATTATTATTAAATAATAATATTACCTACATATGAATGTCATCTTTGTGCGAGATTTCAATTATCTGCCGGTTCTATTATACATCTAAATTCAATACAATTTAATGATTGACCGAATGGCAAAATTACAAGCCACATTTCTCTAAAACGACCTCCGTGACCTTAACTTTGGTGCTACTTCCTTATCAACTCTCACTTGAGTGGCCAGGTTGAGTGTTGATACTATTTCATTGTTAGTTTTATTTTATCTAGAAATCCCCTGGGCATGACAGGGTTATATTTTTAAATGTGTAGTTAATTATTGACCCATCTGGATGGGCAAGTTCACATATTTCTTCCCCCGGATTTGGGCACACTTTTGCGTCTACGTTGAATTTGGGGCAAAGTGAGAAAAAAATTCGTGCTACTTTGGCTTTCAACGAGTGTATTTAGGCTACTTCTGCCACCGATGAGAATCTATGCCGATATAGGTAGTAAATATGTACATATATTTTATTATGACGCACTTCTACAAAAAAGCTGGGAATTACTCTAAAAACTAAACTAATTAAACTGAAAATATTTTCTAATAATAAATAAACAGTGATTTTTATTTTAAAAAACCATCCCCCATGGACTTAATAGTGCTTGATTGTGCCATTAATTATATGTATAAAGTATATTTATACATATAATATAGGCCTATACATTTTTTTTTTCATTTTGCAAAGGATCCAAAACATCCCAAGCCAGCTCGGTAGAGACACCTACGAAGTATGTCGCGTACTACAAAGGTCTACAACAGAGAGAGATAGTGAAAGAGAAAAAAATCACAAATCACATGAATTTCTCCAGTTCTCGAGTTGTATTTAAAAATGTGTGACAGAGAAAAACAGACTTTTGTTGTGATTTCGTGACATTCATCGGATTTGGGGGAAAAGAGATAATTGTGACAACTTATAGAATAATCTAAATGACTTCAAATTGAATCAAGTAATTGTGACTGGGAGTTGAGAAGAGTTCTTTTTTTTTATGGGATCTGTGAAATTGCATCAGTGTGGCTATTGTTCAAAAAATTTCTCTTCAATGACTTACCAGTCGTATTTTAAAAGACGTTTTGCAACCATCCAAATCCACGGGTTGGCTGGCAACCAAGATGTGTATGTGTTTAGACATTCATTTGTTTATTTTCGCCACTAAATGTTTTAGTAAAATATTATTTCAAACTATTGATTGTCGAAAAATATTACATTATAGTATAAGACGAAATTCTTCGGGAATAATTCATTTTCATTGACCTGGCTAAATTAATAATGGAATCAGTTTTAGTTTGGTTTTTGGTTGGTTGGTTCTTTCTTGGTCTTTGTCTCTAGATAAAACTGTTTTCCTGGACTTTGACAGCTGATCCAAGTTATGATTTAGTAGTCAATGCGGACAGCTGAATTTGGTGTCTGTTCCAGTCTCGTATTGTTATTTTGTTTCTCTCAATTTTTGCAGTAAAATAATACGTATCTTCTCAGATTCTGATTTCTGAATCTGAAACCTTTTTTTTTTGGAATAAATGAATTTAATACAATGTAGAATGTACGATTCCTCACTCGTTTCAACCAGCTTTTGATAACTTTTAGTACATTATAACTTAATCAAGCTCGAAAAAAGTTGAGCAATTCTCACTAGTAAAAACAAATTGCTTGAGACTAATACGCAAGAGCTGTAAGAGGTCCAAATTGAGACTAGTGTGTTCTTTCTTTGAAATATTTAATAGCCGTACTGGGTGAATGTGACACGGAATAAAACGCGATGGTGTCAACCTGTGGACCGTTCCGGTTCACGTCAAATTTCGATTCGGGAAACTTTCTTAAAATAGAACTACTGGACGCCAGACGACCTGGAGCTGGACATGGCATTGGTACGTATTTTAGATTATTTTTGTTTTTTGGGCTTGTAAGCTTCACAAATAGGTAATATATTGTAAATGTATATGTATTAGATAGATATAGATAATGTGTATTGGTGGTTGGCAGTTTGGCACATCCGTGCATTCGTGGTTCATTCAAAATATTAATGTCGCTTTAAGAATGTTGAGTAAAATAAATCAGTTTTACTTTTATAATTACTCCACACAATTAATTGTTTGGTATAAGTTGGTGTGTATGTTTGGTAATTGTATGAGTCAATTGTTTGTCAGCGTTTACTCAAATCGTGCTACGTTGCTGTTCATTTTTGTAGAATTCAGTTTGACTTACATGTTCTGCTAGATGTTAGATTTCACGTGGTGATATCACATATGCGCATTTTTCGCTTTATGTTTGTGAAATAGTGGCTGATAAGGATGGGAGTGTATGTCACTGTTAGAATGGATACGTAACTTATCAACTCTGCAAACCATGAATATTTTGCGATTGATCACAATAATTGTTATAGAGGTTTCAATGACAAAAAGTAGAATACTGTATGGAGAACATTTATTATGTGTATTTTTATGTGGCGTAACCCTAAGTTTTATTATGCTTTCAGATCATGAGGTTAATTTGTGGACCCGGCCAGATTGCTTCGGTACGGTGTTCGAAAATGGGAACCGCACATGGTTTCATTTTGGTATTCGGGGTAAGCATGTTCTAATATTACTTTGTTCGAATGATAATTTTAGCTATAAACTGCAGCGCAAAATTAAGAAGATGTATGTTTCTTGTAATACATTCAACTCTTAAGACTTTTGAGTGCCATTTAGCAAATTGGTGCGTAGTTATTTATGCATTTGGGAAGAAAGTTTACCCCTCCAGACAAAATATGGAAGTGAGACCTGAATCTGATTATGAAACAGGTGGAAAGCCGTTGGGGAACATAAAGCTGAATATTTTAAACTTGAATAAGCAAGTTAAATTATTCCATCAAGGAATGCAGCCAGTTTTTCGAATTTTACCCGAAAGGCCTTACTGGGAAAGAGTACCAGATCGTCTCGTTGTAAACGTAAGTTTCCTCCTTTCAAATTTTCATAAGAATTTATAGGTTCTTGACACCAGCTGTTTTTCTATGCAGGAAACGCTAGATCATATCTGTAGCATAAGTTTTCGCCAGCGTCTTCCAGAAGATCCTAAAAAGTCAACTCTGTACATTGCCTTCTCATACCCTTTCTCATACGCGGAATTAAGAGAATGGTTATGTCGTTTGGATGCAATATTTGTTCAGCCAGTTCCTCCAGAATTTTGTTTTGATCGAATAAAGACTTCCTTGTTACCCAAGCAAGCCGAAAATAGTTTAATATCAGCTCTTCCCATTGAAGATGAAATTTATTACTACCGTGAATGCGTTTGCTACTCATTGGAACGACGAACTGTAGATTTGATCACTGTTACTTCGTACTACGGAATGTCATCTGATCGAGAGGAAAGACTTCTTAATCTTTTTCCGGAAACTAACGAAGAACGCCCTTTTCGATTCCCGACTAAGAAAGTGGTATTCTTGAGCGCTCGAGTTCATCCTGGAGAAACGCCTTCCACGTTTGTGTTAAATGGATTTTTTAAGTTCGTATTGGAACGACATGATCCCCGTGCAATCCTCCTCCGCCGAATGTTTGTGTTTAAGTTTATACCTATGCTTAATCCGGATGGCGTAGCACGAGGACATTATAGAACTGATCCACGAGGTGTCAATTTAAATCGTGTGTACCTGAACCCGTCGCCCACGCTTCACCCGTCCATTTATGCAGCACGCAAACTTTTGTTGTATTACCACCACGGTTACGACGTTCCTGACGATTACGAATATCCTACAGAAACGCCTGTAGAAGACAAACCTGGATCTCAAGGAAACGAAGGATCCGTTTGCGAATCCGTGAACACACTCGCAGCCGAAAATGGTTTCTCTGGAGATGGCTGCCAGGAAAAGAATATAAGCGAAACACAAAGAGCGCAAACTGCAAATCCAGAAGCAAGTTCAGCTTCTAAGATAAGTTTAATAGCGGAGACTTCAGCAGTGAGTTCATCAGGAGAAAGTACGAAAAGTATGGTAACAGCAAGTAAATACACGTTTGTGTTGAGTGACTCCAATAGTTTGTGTGTAGGGTGTACCATATCCCCGTATGAACCAAGTAAATGTAAAAGTGTTGACAGCGGACTTCATGATTTTATAGGCCAGAAAAAAAATAAAAAAAGGCGTAAAAGTCGAGCAAAAACTGATATGCGTAAAAAATCTTCTCAAGATTTGATCAGTCACGATACGGCAGAAGCTTCTTCTTCTGCAGGACTTAAGGTGGAGAAATCTGCTATTTTAATGCTAGAAAGTGAAGTTTCTACGCTTCCAGGAGATGGTGAAATTAATACAGTAACGATGGAAAATGTAGATATGGATACAGACAGTCATCAATGTGCTTTTGAAGCTTGCGATGAAGATTCCGTACTATTTACTAGTGACGTAACTAATTCAAGCTGTTTTACTGGTGCTACTGGGACTAAACCAGAGATTTTGTCACCTATCAAATCTGTGCTAAGGTAATCTTGTGTTCTCATTATTTTCCCTGGTCTAATGTCTCCATTCTAAAATTATTGTGTTGATAAGTTCATTTGTTTTTCAATGAATAGCGAGAATAAAGAAGACGCCGGTCCCTCGTATCAGTTTCCGAAAGAGCTTAAGAAACAGAATTCCAAGGGGAAAATGGGAACTGAATTTTACGGCTTGACCGTACGTAAACGCATGAATTCGCCTGAACTAAAGTTGCGCGAAAAGACATTTCAGAAGGATAGTTTTGGTTCTGTCACCAGAAGTTCCTACAAATCGCAAACAAAATTTAATGAATCTCCTTCCGGACTCTTCCTGTACGTTGATATGCACGGACATGCTACAAAGCGAGGTAACTTGAATTTTTACGGAGAAAGTAATAGATTTGAAAAACTTGCAGTGGCAATGCAATAAATTATGCTGGAGTAGTAAGTGTAAAATTGATATCCTGCAATAGGTAATAGTGTGAATCTTTGAATTAATTCTGTTGGTTGTTTTCCAGGAATCTTTATGTATGGCAACCACTTTTCCGATGTTGCAACTCAAGCTGAATGTATGCTGCTGCCTAGACTTATGGCGATGAACTGTCATCACTTCGATTTCCCCGCCTGCAATTTCACAGAAAGACTTATGAACATGAAGCAAGTTCTTCTACAAAGTTGAACCCAGCTCAATAGTGATAACTTTCCAATAATACTATCTGTTATAATCTCTTGCAGGGATAGACGAGATGGTATGAGCAGGGAAGGTTCTGGTCGTGTAGCATGCCTTAAATTAACTGGCTTAGTCCGAAGTTATACACTAGAATGCAACTACAATACCGGGCGGATGGTGAATCCTATCGTAAGTCGTCCGAGCACGTATGGATTTACTGACCCTCCATCAAACACAAATACCCACCACTCACCGAAATTTACGCCGGAAATTTTTGAAGGGGTAAGCTTACTCCAAACACATGATTGTAAACTTTGTAATTCTTTGACGATCAAGCAATTCCTTGTATATTTTTAGACGGGACGCGCTCTCGCTGAAAGCGTACTTGATTTGACAGGCCACAATCCTTGGTCGAGATTAGGCTTTACAGAGTTTAAATCTCTTGAAGGGATGCGGCGTTGGATATCAAACCGTTTACTCCACTCTCCGGAATATAGCCAAAGTCGTATTAGTAATTTGAATCAAACACCGACTAAAGAGAAAGTTACTCCAAAGAAGTCGTCTTCAGTCTCAAGTATTGGTAGGTCAATACCAGCCGCAGCACCTCCTCGTGCCTCCCCAGATGTCTCGAAAACACCAAAAAAGCGGTCTCCAAAAAAGCGAAGTAGTAGCAAGGTATGAATTCTTGTTTACTTGATGAAATAATGCTTTTACACACATACTATGGTTCTTTAAGTATATAATTCAAACATAGAATCGTAGCTTAGTGCTTGCAGCCTGCAATCTATTTTATTCTGTTAGTATCGTAACGAACTTGTTTTGAACAATTTGTATTAATATTTATACTCTGTGACTTGGAATTAAAATGCTTATTTAGTATTCTCAACGTTGACGTTAAAATTAATAAATGTTAACATTTTCAGGTTTTGGTTGAGCTTCATCCTCATAGGACAGCAACACCTGGCACCAGCAAGAGAGGAAGCGAAACTAAAGTACCTCTAATCACACCGACAGGTGTGTCGAAACCCGCTTCTGCGCCTTCTCGACGATCCTCGTTGCCAAATAGACTTAACTGTTATGTTGTACCTGGAGTTCGATCCAAAGATCCAGTGAGAAGGGACCCTTCAGCCCGTTAAACAATCATGCGACGGGTATAGCTAACGTTTGTATGGGCGACGCGTTTTCTTTTTGGTTATTTTCCTGTCCCGGTCTTTACACTTTCACGGATTCATTTTGCTGACCTAGCCCGCAAGAAGGATACCGAATACCGTACAAGAAATGAATTTTTTAAGTTAATTAATATTAATTCATCAGGGTACCTTTGTTGAGGGTAAAATAAAAGGGTACTTGTGGTAATTACTATTGCGTAAACATAATTCCTTAAAAAATAGCAGCGGGATCCGTACTCTAAATCCGTACTCTAAAAGCGTGAAGTATATTTTTAATACCGTCCTTCTACTATCTAGGCATTTAATAGGTTGTATATTTTGAAAAAAAAAATCTTCAGCATTAAGTTTACTGTACATTATCTCGTAGGGAGAAGTATAAACAGGAAAGTATTTTTTTGAAACATTACAGACATACATAAGTGTAACAATAAGTGTAAAAAATGTATTAGCGCGTTCTGATGGAAAATGTTTTTGCGATTTGTTATTTCAGGTGTTGATCCGCTAATCATTTCAAGGGTCATATCCTAGTTTACTAGCAGATTATAATCATATATGATGTAATCAGCCAAAGTAGCAGAGTAGTCATGGTTAAAACGAACAGGTTTTTGAGCAGACGTTTCTTTACTATGCAAGAAAATATTTGGACAAGTTTTGCCGTATAGTTGTGTTAGCACTGGGTGATTTCAATCCGGTATGCCGGTATGAGCTCTTGAAGCCATTCTCTTAGTTGTATTTTCAAGGAACAGAAATTACGAAGCCATACTCAGAAACTTTCAGCTGTATCGATAAAAAAGGGCGCAGGAAATATTGTGTTCAAGCACAATACTCTTCTAGGCTAATCTGGATAAAAGAATTTAAAAAATTCACATTTCTTGATTACGTATATGAAACAATGAGTTTTCTTCAATCACTTTGCACAAGACTTTTATGTTGCTGAGTGGCAAAACTGGAGCTGCTAGAATGGCAAAACTGGACTCTTATTATCTTCTGTTGTGTTAAGAAAGGTATAAACATAGATGCAAACATTTACGGAATTTTAAATTTAGGAAATCTTAATTCAAGAATCTGGCTGAGAAAGTCATTTGTGCAATTAATGAGAAGCTTTGAGTATTTTTTAAGTGCTTTACTTCTAATTCCGGAAATAAGTTATATTTATTAAGTTAAACTGGCAAATTTAAACATGCTTAGATTTACTGACAATATTGTAGTAAGTATTTTTACTTTGAAAACATTTGTGAGAGTAGTTAAAATAGTACGTGACAGAAGAAAAACATAGCATGCATGCCAATTATGTGGCGCCTTGCGCGTGTTATGAAAAATAGTGATGACTTGTAGATGTGATGATGTACTAGTTTCTAGTTTTTAATCTGTGTTTGGGTAAACATCCTATAACATTTCGTTAAATAGATTGTAATCGTTTACCTACTTTGAAACACAGGCAATACTTGCTGTAAGTCAACGAATAATACATAATGTTTTATGTAGCATGAAAAGTATCCGAATAATGATACATGCATAAATCGTATAATTCGCATATTATTGTATGTAGTTAGCAAATAATAGTTAAATGTACTTTAAAACCATTTTGGGGCAATGGTGGACAATATTTGTGCTGTAACGGTCGGAGTCGGAGGTCGTGGCTTCGAAGTGTTATGTAGCGATTGGTGAAAATATGTTCCGATTGGGTCTGGACTAGTTGGAATGGAGAAAGAAGTTTATAACAGTACATTATATTCTGTGTTAAAAATAATATTGTTATTTGTTCTCGCGTGGTAGAGGGTGTATTCCCGGTGTGGTTCCGGTTCATGGTACGAAGACTCACTTATAACATATGTAATAATCAAAATGGCAATAATGCAATAAATTCGGAGCCTTTACACTCGTGATGGAATATCAAATTCAGTTCATCTATGTACAAGTTATCGGATTAGTCAACGACATTAGGCATTACGTACATGTTACTATTCCGTGGGTTTTTGGGTATCCGGAAGGATATCTCAGGTGATCTGTAGTATATTTTTTGTGAACTGAATGAAGTCAGCATCATATTATGTAGGTGTTGTGGTCTGGTGGTAACTGATGAGAAAGTCTCTCGAGGCTCTGCAGTACCAGCAGTTTTATATCGCGAAGTACTGCTGAAATGAAAAAGTTATCACGTTGCCCATTCTTGCTTCTACTTGTGAAGGTGGTCTCATGAACGGCATGAACCGCTTGAGTTATAATACCGTGTCTTTTCATGGTTAATGCAATATATTCGCTACTGTCTCTTGTGGTCTTTCGAAGGCTGTGGAATCACATGAGTTTGTTTATTAATTATAAGGCATATACATATACCGTAAATATTTACCGTAAAAAATATTTACCGTAATAAATTAATAAAATACATAACATATTATAAACTTGTATAAAAAAGAAAATCAAATAAGTGCGTAGATAATAAGCTCTCGAGAGTATTGTAAGTCGTTCGTTGAGAAATCGTACAAATGTTTATATCGTAGTGTTTGAAGGAGCTCATTTAGGGAACCAATAAACATGTTATTCACCCCTTACGTTATACTATTACGATGCTACAGAACAATATGCAAACACGTGTTTCATCCAGAATTTTATTGCGGATGTAGGAAAAACGTTGTCGTCTTGCAAGGTTGTGGGAACATCAAATGTTTGTCCCTGGAAACGCAATCAAAAAATTGATTTGGTCGAAAATGGCAAGTTTTGAACTTGGCCCGAAAAAACCGTCATATCTTGGCCAATCACCGTCGGATCGTGATGCATTTTTTTTCTAGACCCGCAATGATTTCTAAGGAATACATGGTTGCACTTTTCTGCATCATCGGCACATCATAGTGTAATCAGAGAATATAAAATGTTTCTTGGTCCCCGCACATATATGCATTTTACATGCATACACATTTTAATTTAAACCATCTCAAAAATGTGGAAAACTAAAGTAATAAACTTTATTTCAAACCATGTGTTTCTAATTTCTTACTGAATTTGGTTGATATCATACATATACTGCATACGCATATTTAATATTTGTGTTCTTTAGAAGTTTGTTTACGCCCATTCGTACCGCTCTCCAACAACAATGTGCCTATTACGAATCTTTTGGTGGTTCCTCACCT
Source organism: Disparrhopalites patrizii (assembly GCA_034698585.1). Taxonomy (NCBI): domain Eukaryota; kingdom Metazoa; phylum Arthropoda; class Collembola; order Symphypleona; family Sminthuridae; genus Disparrhopalites; species Disparrhopalites patrizii. The sequence goes on from JAQGBT010001292.1 coordinate 27,693, forward strand.
AATAATTCGCGGATCTTGTGATGTACCAGAAATAGAGCTCCGTTGGAAGGGAATGCTCTGATGCTGGTAGCTAAAAGCCCTTTGAAAAAATATCGGACACCACCTTGTTTGTATATCGTTTTAGTGCAGTCCCAAAAGCCTTTGAATTTGGGCTTCGAAACGGAATCCGCTTGAATCCGGGATTTAACTGTATCAAAAGGGAGACATGTCCACCAGAACAAGCAGCCTAGAAATTAATATAAATAAGCCAGGATTTCACATCTTCTCCAGTTATTTTTTCCTATACGTTGGGTTTCTTCTAAATCTCTGATAAAAATAATATTTAGCTTAGCTGTACCGGCTAATCCTCCGGCCATAAATAGACATGTGAATGGCGAGTCGCCTGGACATGCAACATCCATGTAATATTTGTAGCAGAGGGTGTATACACCATGTGAATGAATATCCCTATTTCCAAAAGTCAACGTTACCAAATGGAAATAAAATAAATGATTATTAATTATTATACAACGACGTAGCTCTAAACAACCGAAACATTAAAAAAAAATGGCCTAAGGCACACCTCCAAAATGTTGCTCCCAAACCAATCCATACGCCGCTGAAACCTCTGTGAGAATAAATATTTTTAATCACTTGGGACGCAGTTTGGCTCTTCACAATTCCTTGTGTTTGTATTTTAACTTTGAGCAATTCGATGGGACTGGCCACGAAGGACTGGACTAAACCACCCCAGCATCCTCCTACAAATATTTCAGTGTATGTGGAAACCTCCTCTACATTTTGTGACTTCACAAAATACACAAAAGAACCAGTTTCAAAAAAATAAATAAGAAAGACTAGGGAAATCAATAAACCAATTCGATATTACTACAGTTTTTCTCCCATTTAAATTAATAGTAGCTCCATTAAGTACCTTAATTAAGCGTCCATCTCTAGCCGCATTCCATTCCAGGGCTGAGGTGTACGAGCTAAAGAACACAGCAAACATGAGACCATTTGTTAAAAGGGGGACAGTCAAGCCGCGATAAAAACCTTCATCAAATTGACAATTCACAGAAGCGTCATTACCTGATTACACTTATTTGACCTTAAAATAATTTGATCTTAAAACTCTTAAAATAAAAATGAATCCAGCTCCATGAATAAGACATGATTTACCCCGCACTCCGTGAGTCTTCCAAATCTTTTTCGTGCTCATCCAAGGTCTCGTCCCGTCTACTTGTTGGACGGTCTTCACCGTGTCAAAGGGATATCCCACCGTCAATCCAGCCATACCTAAATCGTATACCCAAATCGGAAAGCTGTACGACAGTATGACCATTTATTTACCAGCACAAAACCATTTCCCAGTCGATTTTTAGTCAAATATGTAGCTTAACTAATTATTCTTGGAAACACGGGTATACCTAAGTACTGACATACTATGTAATATACATACATATTTTTTTTCATATATGTATGACTCACCACCAAAAGCCCCGGCCACTAGTTCCCGGCCCATCTCATTGAACTTAACCATAATTTCGAAGAATTAAAATTTCCCTGAACTATCCATTAAAAAAGACGACCTTCGTTTCTGTCTTCGGTAAGAGGCATAAGACATTGGTACGTACCTAGGTAATAAGACATTGAATTTGAGGAGAGCATTCTGTCTTTCAAAACGGGGGAATGCGCGACAATAGTGCTTGTGCTTGTTGTAGATAGACGCGTAGTTAATAAGACTACTAAGTAATTAGGAAATAAAAATATTCACAAATGTTATGAAATTGTGAATCAACGAATAGTAGTACAAGGAACTGCAATTATTTATGACTGTGTATACGGGTTACGGGAATATCTACATAATGTGTATAAACCCGCTGGATAATAATGATTAAATTAATTTGCAATTTCGTAATTTGTGTTGCAAATTGCAGATTGCATAACAAATAGGGTAATCTCGGGGATGTTTGGAACGTTGGACGTTTGGAGTAACTGCATATTGCTCTGAAACGATCATGGTCATTGGTTGATGTCACGGCTCATGAACTCATGACATGACTTATTCTTTATTCGGAATTTCCTCTAAATTATCGTCTCGATTCGAATCCACACATAATAATCAAACACTGTCACTACAGCAATAGCCTATTCGGTCAGAGAAAACAGTAGTCTTAAACCATTTAAATAACACGGATGATTCTTGGTGTTTACGTCTCGTAAGTACTAAATTATAGAGAAATCGAATTTGTTACAAATTCGACTTCTGTATTTCGTATTTACGAGAAAGTATGATTCAAGGGTGAATGTCAAAATTCGATCATATTTACGCGGCTTTAATGCATAAAATAATCAAATCACAATCAAGACATTTACAAATTTTCGGCTTCAGGAAATATTTCTTTTTCTTTTTTTGGAAATATAACAGAGTACAAAAAACATGCTTTTTTGCGTTATTTCTGAGTTAAATAAAAATTGTTCGAAACCGTTTGAATGGAATCACATATTCGTGGAAGCAACCAGCTTCTGGCCATGGCGAGTTTCAAACGAATTTAAATTTAGCAGAAAAATTAGCGTTAAAAAATTTTTGTGGTTGAATAAATCTGGCTAATAAGTTAAAATACTACTACTCTGTTGGATGACCTCTTCATAACGTTCGGGTGGATACAGTGTTTCGTGCCACCCTGTACACCAGGAAATCAAATATACCAGCAGTAGATGATACAATGATACATAGTTAGTAATTATGACCCTATAGGCTAAGTTACTTCCCAAAAACGGTAATTACTAATCAAGCGCATATTATTAGTTAATGATATTAGTTAACGGTGTGAATAAAAGTGAACAATCAGAGAACGGTCAAACGGTCTGTCTGCTTCACAATACCATCCACCAGTTAGTGCTGTAAGCTTGTTCTTTTTGTTTTTGTAAGCTCGGAACACAAAATACGGGGTGTTCAACCCCTGGGGTTTTGTAAAGCTCGTAGTTTGTTTTTGTTAGTAACTTTGAGTTTTCAATGTTATACGTAGCACAAAGGAATATTTTGTTTTGTTTTTTTCCCGTTGTCAGTTTGTTTTTTTTTTTTCGTTTTTTTTATTAGCAAAATTGCAACAAAATACAAAACAAAATCGCAACTTTTACAGGAATGCCTCCAGTTAAAAATGTATAGGAATACATTCACAGATGCAATATGCAATGTAATATGTAACTGCTATTCGTCTTTATTCACAAAGATATGCCTTTGGACAAAAGATATAAAATGCCAATTAACCACATGCACATCCTCAACTAGGCTATCCTCCACTAGGCGGGTCCTGGGGCATGTGGTGCTCGTCTCGATTATAACACCCAGATTTCCCGTAATTTTCCTGCAGTGGGATTAATTCGTTTGGTGTGTTGCATTCTACAAGGTGGACCGTGGGAGTGTAGGGATTTGGCCGCCAGTTGAAATCCTGGATGTAGTAGTTGCAGTAATCTCTATGAGTCTTCATTACAAAGGTAAAGTGGGTCTCCAAATCATGGTGAGTACTAGCGCAGTGCATGCAGGCTTCAATGTTACCATTGACTTTAGTGCCTTTATATTCTGTCTCTCGAATAATGAGTTGTTGGCTGCCGACATGAAACCCTACCCCTTCGATGCACCCCCAATCAATCCAAAAGACTTGCGAATCGCCATATACACATTCTCGTTTGGTGTGAAAAGTCACGTCATTTCTCTGCCTCCCTGCCGACCAGCCGAGATTTTGGGTATGATCATTTTCAACGCAAGCTTTATTATTCGTGTTGTGAATATTTGAGCCGTTTTTACATGGGCAAGCAGGATTTAAGTCTCCTGTGAACTCCCCGTAAACACATTTGTAGCACGCATGAACAACTTCTTCATTACCAATCCACGCACCAAGGGAAGACTGATAAAAGTTTGTGCAAACAAATAAAAATAGCAAGAGACTAGTCACATGCATCTTACTGAGAAGAATGTTTTGCCATATTTCTTCCTCCTTTCACGGAATAATAATCATAATAATAACGGTTCGCAGCGATAGGTGATATCTGACGTTGACGGTTACTTAACGGGTCGATCCAGCGTATAATAATAATCACGAGGAATTGGATCAATGTGGGAAGAGCACGATTTCACTTTCCTTACTTCTTGAAAGCACTCAGTTGTGTAATTATAAAGGTTCCAAATCCAAGGGCATTTCCACCTTCACAAGGGTAATCCTAGCAAACACAATATTATTTAGCATTGCTGGAACGATGCAGAACTACTAACTACAAACTACAACTACTCAGAGAGCATGGCTCCGGATTCCGGAACATTCACTCATTAGATAAATGCGATTTTGGATCGATTACGGTATTATTATTATTAGGTTTTATTTACACTGTCGATTCCTGCCCTTACAAACTTACCACAGTCTTACTCTCTTACTGTATTAATAATTACTGTATTAATAGCAATAATTACTAATTACAGCACACGGATGATCTTCTTCCTGGCTCCTGGTCGCTCAGCACCAAGCACCAGTTGATGAAATACGAAATACCGACTATTTATAATTATTTATAAATACGACTATAATGAACGTTTGTGGTATGCCCAATGTCCAACACGGACTTTGACCGCATCGCAATTCGCAATCCTTCGATTGCATGACCCGAAGTGTGTATGCACGCACACCAACGATCTCCATCCACTGCATTTTGCGTTAATTGACCTTGTGGTCAATTTTGCAAAATTTGAAAATTAAAAATTTAAATGGACTTTAACATGAGAGTTTTTAGTGATGCTAAGGCCCTTTGCAAATTTTCAGTTTTTGCATACTTTTGGAATTTTAAGGTCCTATGGATTTTAATGAATTGCAAAAGGAGGTTTTTTGTCATTTTTTTCATAGATTTTTTAGATAATGATTTTAACTGCATTAAGTCCACGTGACGAAAGTATGCTTTTAGTGGTTGGAAAAAAAAAGTTGAGTTTTCAAAATTTTGAAAAAAATCAAACTTTTGAAAATGTTTGAATTTCGATTTTTCCTTAAAAACACGCCAGGTTAAATCTTTTCGAAGGATTTTTTCAAACACCGAAATCGGTTGATAAATACCAAAGTTACGATAGGTACCTCGATCCATTAGGTCTCGCAAGCATACAATTAGTGGAACCCTCGCGAAATTGAAAACCGGACTTTCTCCTATGTTAAATCCCATAAGAAATTTCGGTGTAGTGAGGGTCCCATCTTTGGTATGTTTCAAAATTTTGAAATCTCGTAGCCATCACAGAAAAAATAAAATAAAATATTTTCATATACGACTATATGCGTGGGCGGACGACTGCAGTATGATAGTGCAGTGCAGCTAGCATATATGTATACACACAGGGTCAAAGGGCTAACCCGAATTAAAACCGAATCGGTTTTAATTAATTTTGACAATGCCCCATGTGGTCAATCAATTGACTGACAGCTCACATTCCTATTGGAGGATCGTCCCCGCTCATTACCATTCATTCATTCTTTTCTATGATTTTGTAATTCAGTTTGCCTTCTGGCTGGTTGTTGACACACAGCTTTTCAGGTTTGTCTCCGCCATCTAGGTTTTCTCTTTTCCCTTTGACTTAACCTATTATTGCTCCTGGTCTCGACCCATTTTAACCTAATTATTATTAATTCTATCCTATACATTATCCTAATCTCTAACTTAATTGTCTTAAACCTTTACTCCTGTTAATAAACTAACCTAATTGTGTTTCATAACCTAATTTACCTAACCTACGCTTGAATTTCCTGAGCATCTCCCATCAGTACCATTATGTTCAATTTGGCTGACAAACCCAAAATATTCCTGGACGTTTTCAAAAAAAACATACCCATTTGGTAGTTGTCCAACGTAGGGAAGATGTACAAAAAATTACAGGTTCGAACCCGTTTACCACTTGGTGTACCTTACTTGTAAGTGCCATAAATTCTGAAAATACGCAAGAGAAATTGACTGAATGTTTCCACCTTGCTGCTGTGTTATCCCGGAGGGGCCGAGCCCCGAAATCCCGTTAATGAAACTGTTGCGGACAGCAAGAAGTACCTTTCAATTAATAAACAAGAACTTTTGCAGTACAAGCAAAATTCCCAATACTTG
>JAQGBT010001293.1:0-33793 GCA_034698585.1 Disparrhopalites patrizii
ACTTATTAATATTTACTCTCATCTCAAATTACCTTATTTATGGTAATTTACCCCCATAGTTGTAATACGTATCAATATCCACTACAGTCGTCCCACAAAAAATTTGAGGTAAGTCAACCCGTAAAATATTTGACATTTTCGGTCGTAAAAATCAACAGAAGATAGTATTGCAATTAAATTCAACTTGTAAACTGCATATTTTTACCTGCTTGGCCAGGTGGAGCAAATGGATATGATCCAGTAGGAAGCGAAACTAAAAGAGAGAGCACTGCCGCCCGATTCCCGTCGCAGGGTTCCAATGCGATAGGATTAGGCCATTCCTGTACCAACAAATTCAATACTTTCGGATATAAGATAACTTCCATAGACGCCTCCAACAGTTGGGACACATTACCAGGCTTAAATGTAACAAAATCCAAGTTTAAAAAATTAATACGTAAATTATGAACTTACCTTTTTGCGGTTTCTCAAGGACATTCCCGAGGAAACTGGAGCCTTCCCCAATTCCACGTATACCTGTGCGAACGGCCGACTTGCCATTTGTTCCATTTCCACAAAAAGACGCTGCAAAAGATGAAAAAAAATTCCCGGAATTTTAATTCCCTGAATTCGATGTGTAAACTCAGTTTGGTTATGACAGAAATTCAATCAGGTAAGGAAGCACAACTACGATATAAACTACAATACGAATCATACGATTTCGATAAGTTGTACCTGTCTTCGTCTGTACATGTCATACTTTTGCTTAATTTTCCATAAAACCGCAGCAACAAGTAAGAGCATCAAGAAACACCTGCATAAAGCAATTTAGTTAGAATTTTGCTTCAAACGCTTAAACATTTGAAATGCTTGATTGCATTATATTTAACATTTATTTACGCTCACGTAGAAAAAGTGATGAAAAAGTGCAAGAGATCCAATTTGGGCGATTGAGAAAAAGAGATCTGAATTAGCAAGGGTGGCTGGAAGTCATACACATAGACATAAAACGTAGTATTGTCGACAGTCCCAAAACTATACTCCGTCTTACCAAACCGGGACTTGAATGTGGAGCAGTTATGATTGGTCAAAAGCGACCTCTCATGTGACCCTGAAAAAATAGTCCAGATATTACGCTTAATTTCATACACGCATTAAATACAAATACATATGTGAATCCTTTGTGATAATAAAACTTCATAAATATATTATGTAGTGTGATTTTGATCGTTTATTTTATTTATATTAATATTAACCTGTTTTAACGGTGATGTTCATTTTAGCGGGTATTGAGCAATGAATATGGAACTCAGCGTCTATGTCCATTTTGGTTGGCGAGTTACGAAAATTAATTTGATTATAATGCCTATCTTCTTTTTTGGACAAGTTGAAAGTAAACTGGTAGTCAATTTGCAATTCATCTAATACACGAATGAAAATAATATTGTAAACAATTTTTGCACAACAGTACAACGTACAACACAATATTTGACTGGAATACAATCTGGGAAAATAGTCTCTTACAAAAACAAGAGCCTCCATTGCTTGGATCTCCAGCGTAACTGTTTTGCGTGTCACACCGTTCACAGTGTTCTCCAGTAATACCTTTGGTACTGCAAAAACATCTTCCAGTTTCATGATGGCAAGTTTCTGCTTGGTTATTGCACTCACATGCTGCGACAAATAATAAAAGTAAACCATGATAAAATTGTCATGTAGCAGCATCTGGTATTACACCAGAGTAACTAGTTCACGTCTACCTAATGAATGTTTGCACATGCAGCTTCAACCATTACGAATTTGAATTCCAAGGAAGAGTTTTACAGAATAGTAGAACAGAACATAAAAAATGGACTTACGTTTGCATTCACCGCCATTCGTTGGATTTCCGTGGTATCCGGACACGCATGTTTGGCAGTGCTCTCCCTCTGTAAATCCGTCGCACTTCTTGCATCTGCTGTTTTCGTCGCAAAGACTGTGACCATTACACTGACAGGCTGCATTAAGGGAACAAAATTACTGTATACGTACCCACGTTTACAAATTATGCCAAAGCAAAAAACATTTCATGGAGATGAAACAACGGCAGATTGAACTTGACTGAACAAAAAACTACACCGAAAAACAGATTTCATCCACTACATCCAAAACTGTTCTTACCTGGGCAATCAGTAAAATGCCAGTTGCCAGCACTGCAGAGCTGGGAGTTAAGCGTTGCGCCCGTGCTATTTACAGCCAATGGTCCTCGACTTGAACCGTCCATGCATCCTCCTAAGCCATTTCCTTGCCCACTGTCGCACCAACCACAAGCAGGTAATGATCGACATGTGTCGCAAGACATAACATCGTCGCATACTGCAAAAAATAGAAAACTGGGTTTAACTCCACTCCTCAGCTAGCTGAGCCAGTTAATAGTAACTTCAAACCTGAACTAGAGGGTGAGACGGATCGAGAATTTCGCGAAAGGCAGAGGCTTGGCATTTGAGACCAGGACATACACTGTCCGTACGGAAAAGAAATTACATAGGCATTTTTATCCACGCAAACATTTAGATTGTTACACCACATGCAATGGTCCATCGTGCAATTCGTGCATGACGTATGATGCGAACAACTATTATCGCATGGAACGGGATCCTTATCAGTTAAAATCTCCGTACTGTTACCTAGAGCGACAAAATAAAATAAATGGAAATACTCTTGCTAAATTAAACAGCATAAAATCACAATGACAATGAGAAAAAGCTGCTTACGATAGGGTGGGTTCTCTTTAATACACTGGTAATCCTTACTCCAAACGCAATTTGGCTCCAAAGTGCACAGGTGGCAATTATACAAAACTGGTCCGCAAACATTTTCTTCTTGATTTCCACATTGAAAAGATGAAGCCTAAAAGAATGTTCAAACACGAACAAAAATTACAAAAGCACAAACGCGCTAAAATTACTAACACGGTTGTTAGCAGTATTACCTTATGATGAGCATCCTTGCATTTGGAGAACTGACATTGGCTTCCACACCAAACGCAACCTGATTTGTTTTGAACACACGCAGAGCAACTTTTATACGTCTCACAAATACTTTGACCACCTCTTCTGGACTCATCTAAGCACCGATCCAGCCAACCATCTTTGTCTTTTTCTCGAATGGCTACACTTGTTACAGTTTCACATTTCTTCAAATTTCTGTTCCACTGGCACTTGACACCAAATTCAGCACTATTGAGGCAACCTTGGTCGGAATTTGATTTTAGTTCATCGCAAGAGCCAGGCGAATAACTGATTATGTCATTTAAAATCATGCCGTTGAACCCGCCAAATATGTACACAGAGTTGTCGTACACATTGGCTGAATGTCCGTACCGTGATAGATCCGCAGGAAGACCATCTGGAGGTATTATAGTAGACCAGCTGTCGCACAATATATCATATACTAAAATGTCACTATTGAAACATTTTGACCCCAGACTGTAAACTGTATCATTGTGACCATTCCCTCCAAACACCATCATGAGACCTCTGTTGACGACACCAGCATGCAAAAATCGGCCACCGCTAGCAGAGCTCAAACGATTCCTGTAATGGATATTAAAGAAAGAACATCAGTTTATTCAGGCTTTTGTAATTACGAATGCGTACAGGTATATATGTTCAATTCCGCGTACTCACCATGTATGTGATAGTGGGTCATAAGAAAATAAGGCGTTTGACAGCGCAGCAGAATCTGCACCAATTCGATATCCTCCAAAAACGTAAATTTTTTGTGTAAGAGGGTCCCAGCTAGCAGAATGGCCATAGCTACCACTAACGGGGTATCCTTTAGTTGATAATATATTCCAGACGCCACTCCCTATAGACCCACCAAAGCCAAATAATTATTTGGTCGTATATATTCAGCGGTCGTCGTTGCCTTTCGAAATACGTATGTATGTATAATGATTTATGTATAATACGTATGCATACGCGCTAGTACATGCTCTTACCGAAATGAAATTCTTGCACAATATTCACGTATCCATAACTGGGGGAATGGCCGAAAATAACTACCATTTTACTGTGCCTGCTTTTATTTCCTTTATCATTAATGACAACAGCTGTGTGACCTGCTAGGTGAATCGGACCTAAAATTAAGCACCAAGGTTAGAAATAAAATTGAGAAATGCTTGAACCAACGGTTAGACAACTAATTTATCCAAATAAATAGGAATTGAACAACCATTAAAAATTAACTTACCACACATTAAAGATTTACACTGTTCAGATTTTGTGGTAACCTTTGACCACACTAAAGTGTTGATGTCAAGAGCCCAAACGTCTTTCGAAATGTACCGATTACCGAATCGGCTATCGTGAACGCCTCCGTACAAGTATATTTTATTCTGTTTGTGTTTATATATTAATACAATGTTAATCTCGCACTGTCAATACAGAGAGGTCGTGACGAAGTATTATAAATAAAAAAGCAAGGGTTTCAAAAATGAAATTATACCTCAAAAAATACGCACGAGTGATCATAGACGATGGGGAGATTTTCATTGGATTTTGTAACAACTTTTTCCCACTTGTTACCTAATTTGCATAAAAAATTCGATCTCATTTTAAGCCTCACGAGCAAGTGCAATAAAAAAACTGTGGAAACTGCTAAAACTTTCTAACCTTCAAGGTTAAATCTTTGAACAAGGAACTCGTCATTGTTGAGATTCAGATTACTTCCTCCTAAAATCCACAGGGTTCCATCATGGACGATACTAGCATGAGAGGCAGAGCCTTTAGGAACATAAGTTTTCGGCGGTACTACGTCCCAGTACCCATATTTTTCTTCTTGACTGCAATCATGTCCTTTAAAAATAATGACAGCAAATTATTGCATATACATAACTCTCATTTGTACACATTCACATCCATTTATGCAAACACGTGAATTTTGTGCTTACCCTTGAATCCAAAATCACACATGCACTTATGAGATTCCATATTGCAAGTTCCATGACCGGAGCAATCATTAGGACATTTCTGTATATTACAGGCACCCCCGGAGAATTTTCCATAACAGGTACAAACACCGTCAACACATATGCCATTACCGGAGCATTCTTTGCTGGAGTCCTCGCTGGGACATGACTGGCTCCTAAAACGTTTCAAATTAGACATTTACGTCATTTTCCTTAATGAATGTCTATTGTTAAACATCTTGCATAAGCATGATAATTTATGTGGAAGGCTTGTTGTACCGGTATGTAACATTGAATCCCGTGAGATTGTAAGCTACGTCAGTGTAGAAGTGTAATAGAGCATATCCGGATTTGGCTATCACTTCAGGTAATTGGAGTACTTTATAGTTTTTTTGGACTAGAAGCCCGCTATAAACAAAAACACGCAGATGATATTATAGCAAAAAAGGAAAGTCAAGGTTTTTCAAAACTTTCCACGGTGAGCTCAATCAATTAGGCTGCTTCACACATGGAAAAAGTACCTAATGCTATATTCTTCTCATTCTTGCATTAAGAAATGCGCATCGAAAAGTTACTGATAAAACTGATCTTGCTTGCAGATACAATCGATTTCCTCATACATTGTCAAAATAAAACTACACACGAGGTTCCAAATTTGGACCCTGGATGACCAAACAACATCCCGATTAATCTAAAATGCACCTACACCTACGCTGTATGGTTTCGGCTTCCCAATCACATGAAGAGACGACTTGAGTGTCTGACATTAAACAAATGCTTCGTATCCTGTATACTACATTATACATCCTTCAAAGTAGCCACTCAATTATCAGAGATAACTTATCACAGCTTTGTGTTTGTCGAGTGGTTGAACTAATGAAAAAAATTCCTTGATAATCTTTTGCTTTTTTTTACCTGAAGATACCCAATAGCGGAGCATGAACACTGTCACCATCGTAAATGTACAAGTGATCCCACCCACATTCAGTTGCAAATTCTTCAATATGAAGATAAATCGGGACTGCATTAGATCCATTATTGACTGTTTTAGGTTTCGAGACTGCTGAAGAATCTATTAACCAGGTGCATTTCATATTAGATGTGTAGTTTCCTGAACCATCACTAATCCATCCTCTTTCATTGGTAATTCTGTAATACAAAAAGAACAAAGTAATCAGAGGCCGAATCAATTACTAGTCAAATCAATTACTCGAACACATCTTCGATTATCAAATTATTAAATCTGTTTACTTTCCACAAACAAAACAGTGTGACAAATAGTTACTTTCTTTCAAAACATATCGAAACACACTTCCTGGGCAAAATCAAAGTACATCATATAAGTAATTCATAATCCAGAATTGTTGATTGTTGACTTACTTAATTTTCCCCGTACAATACTGACACCTTGGACCTGTCCATCCTGGATGACATAGACACGTATTATTGACACATTTGCCATTTTGACAAAAATTACTACTACCCTCAGGTCCACAGTCCCCACTCACATTCTTGATGAAGTGGAAACAGAAGCAGGTGATTATAAAAAGGGTTAAACTCCAATGACATTTCCGTCTATACTTTGACTTAAATAAGAAAAGAAATTTCTGAAGGAACGCCATTACTATCGCCCTCCACTTTTCCCTTCCTTTTGGTTGATCCAACAGAAGGGGGAAACTTTCTTTAAAAATTGATAGTTATATATTAATTTTTTTTTATATCAAAATAGCTACATATATCCCTTTATATCATTATGACTGAAATTTGCTCCAGGACTTGCATTTATCCGTTTCTTATTCATATTATTTACAAATTAATAATATCTTCTTCTTTTTTAATATATTATTTTCTTGTAAAATTCGTTAGGTCAACGAGGAAGACTCCTTGATTTCCCTCGTTTGTCTTCCTGTCCCTAACAATGGTCATGGTTTTAACTGTTTTGAACTGTTCTCCTTCTTCCTTGATGAAATTTTTTGTTTAAAAAAAATTGCACTTTTTCTTTTCACGTATTCAACTTATAATACATCCCCGGATTCTTCTTCCAAGTAATATCTTCTTCAGGCACTTTTCGTTGCCAATATTTATGCTTCAAAATACTGCTTTTTTAGGTTACGAAATAAAATTTCTACGACGTTTCTTTTAAAAAAAAAATTTCTGCACATACAAATGGAGGGGGGTTGGTGAATATTTATGAAATCAAAAAAGATAAAAAAAATGGGTATATCCTTTGTATGTGATAGTAATAAGATATATAAGAAAAATAAAATAAAAGCCCCGAAGCACAGGTACAGCACAAGAGAATGAAGTTGGCAAAAGAAGTAAATGAACTTCCTCTTCTTCTTCCTTTCCGATTCTTCTGTAGCTCCAATAAACAACAAGATCTTCTTCGTCTTCTTTTTTTTTCTTCTTCTTCTACTTCATCTTTCAAGATTTTTTTTTCTTCAATCCTTTGGCATTCTTTCGTCGTTCAAATCCAACAAAAAACAAGGGGTTTTGACAGGAAAAAAAATGGGGTTTAGAAAGGAAAAACAGATCTTGACACAGGTAATTGAGATGAATCAAATATTTCTTGTGTATAGGAAATTCTATTTCTATATACTTCCCTATTTTATTGCTTAATTCCACAAAAACTCTCCCATGGAAATTAAAAACTTGTAATTCTTACACACCCTCACATTTTTGACCTCAAATGACACTTGAAATTTCACACCAATCTTGTAATCACACCAATCCCTATAGACTTTGAGATTTTCGAAATATCTAGACAAATGACCTCCAACCCTGATAGAATTGTTGACTTGTAAAAGAGGCTTCAATGTTGACTTCCAACCCTTTTCAAGAGTAATTTGAACCGGGTATATCAAGGAAAGATATTGAACCTAACAAATGGGTGACCTTCCACGGTGTGAACAGGAAATTTTTAACAGAGAAATATTTTAGTTTAGTTTTGGCTGAGCAAAATAGGTGGCTTTTGATTTTGATCGAGTAAATAAGGGATCTTTTTGATTCAATAAATACGGGATGTTTTGATCCAATAAAATATTTCTTGGGATTCGAACTGAAATATACAGTTGAAAGAACCGAAACACGATGGACTTTGACGGGAAATCCCTTGGTCTATAAGACTGAAAAATAAAGAACCTAAAAAAAAAACTGACCTTGTCGGTGAATGTTACAAACCTAAAAAAAATAGTGTCCTTCAATAACCATCAATTTTGTGTGTAACCTCCAGGAAAAGCTACGGAAACAATTTCTCAGACCTTCAATATTACACCTTTAAAACAAAAACTGTGGATGTTTTTACCCTTCAAAAATGAAAAGTAAAATTCGGTCTTGAAAAGAAATCCTTCAGATGTGACTGTAGCTCAAAAATAATAATTCCTCGGAGTAGTAATGAAAAAGGTATGTATATTACAGAGAGCGGATGGGAATATAGATGAAGGGGGAAATAAAAAGGATTTCTTTTTAGGATTGTATATAAATAAAAGGGTCGTTTGGGCGGATATTAACCCTTTAAAGGTAGGGGCTGGACAAGGGATTTAATAGGAAATTAAAGGGATAAAGGTTTAGATGGTTTTTAATTGGTGAAAGGATTTTAAAAAAAAGGGGATTTATTATGAAAAGAGGGAAAGAAAGGGGCCCATTTATTTACAGCCGCCGTCGTTGGACTCAACTCCCCAAAAAAGTGTTTTTCTTTATGTGCGGGAGAAGCCTATATATATATTTTTGCCAATGACTTCTTCCAACAGGGGGCTTCTCTTCCTTCTTCTGTGATCTCTAAAGAATGTTTGGAGCTTTACCCTTTTTTATTCGGTTCACTTTTTTACGATATTTTAATGACTTTTTTGTGCTATTCTCTATTGATTTGCGTATTGCTTAGTGATTTTTTTTTGGTATTCTTGCGGGAGTTTTTCGGTATTCTTAAGGGATTTTCCCGGTATTCTTTAGTGGTTTGTCTAATATTCTTGCCTGATTTTTTTTTTATTTTGCCCCCCACCAAATGAAATATATAGTCCCAAGAAAAAAGAATATTTCACAAAGGGTAAAGGTATGTTTTTTTTTTGTCCGTGGGAAAATCCCCGAGTTCAAAGTGCAGTTGTTTCCTTTTTGGCCGCGGCGGAAGGAATGTTCTTTGGATTCCTCCGGGAGAGCCTGCAAGAGTTGCACAAGGAGAATATAATTTGCGTACGCAGACTGCATCTATTCTTCCTATGTTTTTTTTCCTACACATTTTTTTTTTATTGAAGCAACAAAGTCCAGATGCAAACGTATGTGGGGAGTCTTTTTGCAGAAGAGGATAAAAGGAGAAAAAAACAAAAGTAATTTCCGGTCCACTTTTTATAATTTTTTTTTATATGGAACGGCCAAAAAAACATGGGGATTAAATTACTTTGATTACAACTTCTGCCTTCCTTTCTTCCCTTCTACGTCTTGCTCTCTGTCTCTCCCTACTTTTGTTCTGCTCCACGTCTTTCAGCGCATCTGAAGGGGATCAAGTTACTCGAGGTATTTCCATCGACACGACCAGGAAAAAAAATGTCCTTTTTTTTTGGACCTTCGTCTCCATCCGCCCATTTTTCCAGGAGGGATCAAACTAAGAATAACTCATGCAAAATCTCATTCTTTTCCTCCCTTTCCTTTTTAACCCATTACGGAGAAACTATAAGAAAGTGGTGAGAGATTTCGGGAAAGACTCCTGGACTGGTTGAGGAGAGGGAAAGTTTTTTGTTTTAATGGAACCAGAATTATGTGTATTTTGTTATAGACAGGCAATCTTTTTTTTTTTGCTCTTCTCATACCAGGACAGGGCTCTCTTAAGAGCCTCCCGGATCCACCCGTTTTCAAAAATGGAATTTTGCCGACAGCGAAATTTATGTATAGGTAATCATAATGTGTGAGAGAATGCCTGGAGTGGTGGGAATCCAGTTCCCACCACTCCAGTTCGTGTCTGGAGCTTGATAGACAGGATTTGGCGAACTTTGGTTAAAGTAAATACTTGAAGAGGTAGTAATACTGGGAGGCATTTTATGAGTATTAAAAGTTGTAGGTGGGTAAACCTGTGGACCATTCCCGAACTTTCAATTGTCGTATAAAGCACTTCTTGTTAAATTTCATTTTATTATATTTCCCCCTCCCCACAAGTCCAAATTGAATGGAAAGTACGACGAAGAACTTTGTTCAAGTGAACGAGAACGGGAAATGGGGAATTCTTTGTAGGAAATGCCCTTTCCTGGTTTGGCGTCTACTTTCTTTTAGAGCTTTATTCTTCTTCGCTGTGGTTTGGCTCTCCCTTTTTCTGGAACGGAAGTCTTATTGTGCATGGTAAAAATAAATGGGAATGAGCTTTCTCGGACTTAAGTAAGCCATGGAGGCATGGTGCCACCGATTTTTTTTTTCTGTAGCTATTGCTAATTAAGTGTTTTGGGCACGTTCTCAGAATTTACCATTGCAGTGATTGCCCGTTGTATCACGTAGTTTGAGTGGTGAATAAACAAAAATCAGGAGAGAAAAAATGTCCTCGATTTCAAGAAATATCTTGAAGAATTTCCCCGCAATAATCCCTGTTTTATTTTTACCGTTAAAAGGGATTTCCTGTACCATTTAGACCCTGACGAGCTATGACTAAATCAATAATCAATTGTCTGTACCTAAGGTATACGTCAAGGCTAATTTGTTCCTACTGGCGGAATACACAATAAGCAAGGGAGTGTCTTTGTTTCATACATTTATTTACACATCAAAGGATCCATGATTAATGTTGTAATATGGCAGATTCCTCTCATTTCTCCCATCCTCGTCTTGGTACTTTTTTAGCAGTTCAAACCAATGCTATATGCATGGTAATGGTGGTATCTTTGGTTACCACAAGTACACCCTTAAAAGGTCATGAGCCCATGAGCAAATATTCCCAGGAAACATGCGGGTGAGAGGAGGGAGAATGGGGGAAAAAATTGAGTTCGATTTGAAAAAAAGATAGCTTGAGTCATGATATGAATTGAAATTAATTGTAATCTCTCCAAAACAATTGAGTGCATAAGAAATAAAGCTCTAGAGAAGTGTGTATAACATTATGCACGCAGACATTTATAGATGCGTCAACACTGCTCTTCCAATATTAATAAGCTTAATTTTGACGTTGCATTAAGTCCTATTAAGCATTTATATAAGTAAGCTTGAGAAGAAGATGAAAGAAAGGGAAGTCCATCGCCTTCTTCATGTTTATCGGGCATCATCAAAATGCATACTCAAAGGGGACATATATAATATGTAGATAGTTATGAATAAATTCATGGAGTCAGTGAAAATGACAGTTTGACACTTAAAAAGGCTTAGGAAGGATTAAAGTATCCTATAAGTATATTATACTTTTAGTCCTCTTACAATTGCCTATATGCATGTATGTGTATGTTGATATTGGAAGATAACGTCTTTCATCTCAGGCTTTCCCCTTCAAGAGTACTCCATGTACCAAAATATGCAACGAATCCAATAAATACGTGTTTAGGAGGCCACGCTCGATTAGATTTGTACATATACATTTGTATACATGCACAGATTTATGTTTAGAAAGGCATCCTGTGACAAAAATGACAAAGTATTAAGCTGGTTAGGAGATTGTTTGTAAATGCATTTGTCAAGGAAAATTAAAGGAGCTACCATTAAAAAAAACATCATTAGATTTCACTATTGCAACTTTGTTAATGTATTAATTACATCACTTCTTAAGGAAGCTCAAGACGAGAAAATGATAATGCGATGAAACTTCATCTTGTCAATTTATATTGCCTGCATAAAGGTGTGAGTGACTTGCAAACAATTCCTCAGCATTTTTGCGGGAGTGAGGAAAAAAAACGGTTATAATTCTGTTGCATTTGCAACCTGCCTGCTGCCCACGCGTATAGTTATCAAAAATTCCTGCTAAAAAACTATGACGAGTTGTCCAGTTTTAAAAATGTGACAGTTGTCACGTCTTCTAGCCTTGTCTCTGCAGTTTTGCTCTTTTTTTAAAATGTTTCACAATTATTGCCTTTGCAAATTCCAACCTGCGAAATTCGTTCAATGGAAAAGGTTTAGCACGAATTCAATTTACCAGGGATACATGTTCATCATTAGAACTCTAGTTAAATTCTGGGTCAACCTTGCTCTGTCACGCTTTTTCACCTCCTTCGGATTCACCATCCGCCCGGTAATTGATCCATTTGCGGATTCTTTTGGTTAAAAGTGAAAGACACAACTGTCAATACCAATGCGAGAGTGCGAGCAAATAAAAATTGTGGTCGTACTTGGTCCATTAAATTGTTTTTGTAGCATTTACAGTGCTGAACCTTAATGAGATAAATAAACATTTGTGTGTGAGCGGAAGAATTTAAAGGAATATTTTCGGTGGTTCATTTCCAAATCCCCATGTCATCAATTGATAAAAACAGTACATGGAACTGCACAAACAATCGTAGTAGGGCATTATTGAAAGTGAAAATATGTGCATAAATAAGTACGTTCTGCATAATTATTGAGAAACAATCAATCATATATAAACCATCCTATTTGAACATACGTAGTCCCATAGCATGTACATACGTGTGAGCTATTTGTTTAGGAATGGAACATGATTGCACTTTAATATTATGACATGAAATGAACAGTTCATTCTTTACTCTCCCGTATGAATAAGGACTTTGCTTGTGCTATAAAAGGAAACTTCCCATAATCCCCTCAATCCCATGTATATATATATACGTATATATATCTTCAGTTCAAACCGTTGTTATCGTAAAGGACAGAAGACGATAAGGAGAGTCAAGTCGAGTAAAAACTAATAAAAACATTATTTGAACGCTTCCAAATATCTAACTGGTCTCTCAGTTGTGTGTTTGAACATGGGATAGATTTTTACGGGAGGATTCCCAATCCTAAAAGAGGAGCAAAAGCCTTTGGTATGTGCATTACGAATTTATTTAGAGTGGTCTCCAGTCTCCGCGATCTCCTTTTGTCCCCTTTGGTCATCACCAAGTTTTGTTGAGGCAGATTGGTCTTGTTATGCCCATCTCATACAATGTATACATATATAGACATATAGTTACATGACAATATGGCACTTGTGTGTACATGATAGCGTCCACAATAATAGTAATCCCCATCATCCTACTAATGATATTGTTATATTTATATGTATATGTATCAAATGCACTTCATGCTTGCCTCGTGCTATTCCAGATAGAAGAAGGATGATTTATTAAAAACCCCGCATAAGCATATTACAAGAGCTCTGAAACAACAACAACAAGCTTTTCATTTCGAGAGTTTAAAGTCTACTGGCTATTGTGCTTTTATATGGGATTTTATTACTGGTACTATTATTATTATTATTATGAACCATTCTCCAACAAGGCATAACCCTAGTGGCTTTCAAGAGGGCTTGTTTAGTTATTTTATGCATGTCAGTATTACCAATATCATCATTCTTTAAAAAATATATAAACGACAAAGTTAGCATCAGAATGCAGTGCTTTTAGTTTTTGAATTGAAGTGGTTTCATATTCATACCCCCATGTAAACATTAGGAACCATTATAAGCTACAATGTCAATTGTCAACAACGTTCCAGTTCCAAGCGTATAATATGTATGTAAGCACATAATGTACAAATTACTTATAGGTAATGAGCCCGCGTTTGTAAATTATAGTCATGTGTTCTGGTTACTGGTACATATGACAGTAAACATTACATTGTATTTTAGAATTTTTTCTGATTAGGATCGCATTTTCGTAAAAAACATGTATATTAACTATGTTACATGTCACGTTGCTATGGTTAGCAATAGTGGGTGAGTATATTATTATTATGTGATTGGTATTTGCATTTTAAGAATAATCATTTATTGTATCTACTACAATAATGTGAAGTATGTCCGTTGTAATTTGGGGATAAAAATATGGGGATTTCTAATTATGTGTGTAGTTGTTTGATTGTAATTTTGGTGGAAAGTAGAATGGGTATGTTTTGTTGAAAACATCCAGCGGTATTTTGAGTATGTCAACCAAATTGAACATAATGGTACTGACTTATAGTGTGTTGCAGCCATAGGAAGTATCTAGCACCACAAATTTGACATTTTGAACTCTCCAAATTCCGGGTTTTCTGAAATAACAAAATAATTGTTTGAGGGTTAATTAACCATTAAATTAAAAAAAATGGTCTATCTCAAAATACTTCTAATGGTTCTAGTTATTACTGAAAAAATCAACAAAACTTTGCATGTATTTTTCAAAATTTTTAATTCAAATTTTATAACGGTCCGACGTGGTCAATCGGAATTTTGAATTAAAATTGAAAATCATTTCTGTTTATTTTCCCTATATCTCTTCTGTTTTTCTCCTTATTTTCCCTATATCTCTTCTGTTTTTCTCCTTATTTTCCCTATATCTCTTCTGTTTTTCTGCTTATTTTCCCTATATCTCTTCTGTTTTTCTCCTTATTTTCCCTATATCTCTTCTGTTTTTCTCCTTATTTTATGTATGCAGATCTCATCTGTTTCTCTCCTTATTTCCCCTACATCTCTCCTGTTTCTCTCCTTATTTTCCCTACATCTCTTCTGTTTCTCTCTTTATTTTCCTTGTCTCTTTGTATTCATTTCTGTTTATTTTACCTATATCTGTTTGTATTCATTTCTGTTTATTGTACCTGTATCTCTTCTTTGTATTAATTTATGTTTACTTTACCTATGACTCTTCTGCCTCTCTCCTTATTTCTCCTCTTTCATTTTTCTGTTTCTCTCCTTATTTCTTCACTTCCCTTTTTCTCTGTTTCTCTCCTTATTTCTCCTCTTCCCTTTTTCTCTGTTTCTCTTCTTGTGTCGCCTCTTCCCTTTCTCTGTTTCTCTCCTTATTTCTCCTCTTTCCTGTTTCTCTCCTTATTTCTCCTCTTTGCCTTTTCTCTGTTTCTCTCTTTTCCCTTTGTCTCTCCTTTTCTTTATATTCCCTTTGTCTCTCCTTTTCTTTATTTTCCATTTGTCTCTCCTTTTCTTTATATTCCCTTTGTCTCTCCTTTTTCATTATTTTCCCTTTGTCTCTTTATTTCTCTCTATTTTCCCTTTAGCCGCCCTTTTTGTTTATTTTCCCTTTCTGTCTTTATTTCTCCGTGCTCTTTCTCTCTTTTTTATTATTTCATATAATGCGTAGGGACGGGCAACTTACGGTTTACTTTTTCGCGAAATTGCGCCTAAAATTTCCAAATTATCGTTTTTTGGCTGTTATTTAGAGTTTTCACGGTTTTGAAAATCTGCAAAATTTGGATGTGCAAATCACAGACAAACAAAGTTCCATTCCACGTGAATAGAGCCGAATTTGAGGCTTTTGTTTACATTTTTAATTCGTAATTATAAAGCCTATTTTGACATTTTGTTCTAAATTACGGTAAAATCTCTTAAAAGCCCTTAGGTGTTTATGAAACAGTGCTTTAGCAATGACTTTTTTTTTTAGGTTTGGGCTCCACAATGTGGAAGAAACATGTTTTGGGAAGACTGACAGGGTCTAGCGCGCATATTTCATTTAATCGCTATTGCCCGTCAATGGTAGGGGGCTATTGTAACGTGAAGGGCTATTGTGAGGCATTTGTTCCCCATCCAAATATTCCTCTCATATACAGCCGCTGGTAACGGGCTGCTGCAGTCCATTTCTCATCCTCCTTCATCTCTCCTGCACTTCGCTCTTTCTCTCTCACTCGCTCTTTGATACTCTCTCTCTCTCTCCCTGGCTCCACCACACACTCTTCTTCTCTCTCTCTCTCTCTCTCGTCACTCTGCTCTCTTCTCTGCACTCTCTCTTGTGTCTCACTCTTGGCTGACTCCGTGAGTCTCACTATTTGGCTCTCACACTTTACACCACTACCAGTCTTCACTTTTTGACTGGGGAAAAAAGTGTTTTTTTTTTGACTTGGTGGTGGTGGCAATCACTGGAGATTTAGGTAAAATAAAGGTGATTAATATGTCCAGTTGTTCTGGTATAATCACCTTTATTTTATCTAGTTCTCCCGTGCTTATAGAGTCCTTGATTTGTGTTGTTTTTGGTCATTCCACTGCCGTGAGTCGAGGTGGCGGGAATGATCACCCTTTGGATTTGTTTTTTTTTTTGTCTATATAAATTGTGTTTTACTTGCAGTGACCAGTGAATGACCATCAAAATTGTAAGGTGTTTTTCCCAAGAAAATCCCCTCCCCCCCCACCAAACACAAAAATATTTGATTTTTTGTTCCTTGCTGTGTGTGTGTGTGATTTGTGACCATGTCCCAATTTGAGGGTTTAATCGAAGATAGCTACTCAAATTATAGCTACTGGCCTTTCCTCAACGGATCCAATGCCTCCACCTACGAACATCTCTTTCATGAAGTGATTTTAAGATTTTCAACCGAATATCACAAATGGATTTACTCCATTGCGGGTTGCATGTTAGTCAGTCTCAGTGGAGTTTTCCCACTTCTTCTAATTCCTAATGGCTACGTTGGAGATCTCAAGTCAAATAATTTCCAAACTCACTCTGGTATGATTTCAACCCATTTTTATTATTATTATGATGTACATATATATTTTATAAATTTAAAAAATAAAAAAAAAAAAAATGAAGGAAACATCATATGATTTGCGCTGATGTTTTATGTGCGGCTGTCACATACAAATTGTCCCTTTCATCTCCGCAGGACATTCCTTAGAGGCGTAGGAGTGGGGGAAATGAGGACGTGATTAGGTTACTGTGCGATTCACTTATAAAAGGCGAATATTCAATTATGGCCCAAGATTTATTGGGGAGCTTTTGGTTTCAACACTAGCAAAAGGCGATGAGACCGAGGGAAATAAATAAATAAAGAGAGAGAGAGAGAGAACAATAAAACCATGGTAAATTCAGTTAACTATATCCTATACTAGAGCAAAGGCAATATTTGGAAGGAATCTTTCTCTACTTTATTTGCAAAAAAAAAACTCTCCTCTCTAAATCTTCAGTTTAATACGCTGAAGCCCCAAAAATGTTCGTAGTATAACATTGTCTGTGGCTCCTTTTGAGTATGCACATACTGATGAAATATATACATATGTATTTTTATAGTTATTGATGTCATACAATGTGGATTTCACGGTCCACTTCCACGTGAAAGCACCACACTTTTTTAAAGCCTTTTTTTTTTTAAGATTCAGCCGAGTTTTACGTCATTCCTGTAAAGTTTGTCCTCTTTCATTCAATATATAATTTTTTGCCATCTGTGGTTTTTCCTATTCCCTTCGTTTATAAAAAAAATTGTGTTTTTTTGTTGTGCTGTAACGCCTGCAACAATGCGATTAGGTGAGAAGGATGTCGTCTTTTTTTTTATAACAAAGTGTATTACGTTGCATTATTTTGTGGGGAGACATTCTTATAAGGGAATATATGACTGAAACATGATGGGGTATTAAAGTGTTATGAAATCATTTTTTCCCCTCTCTTTCCTCTTCTTCTTCTTCTTCTTCTTCTAGAGAATTCGTGATGGACGACACAGTCATGTCAATTTCTTTTGTCCCTTTTTTACTACCCTTCTATACTGGAACAATTGACAATAAAAATGGTCTTTTTATAGGGCCAAGAATCAATTTGCTGAGAGAAGACGTGTCCATAAGTCATTCATCAAGACATACTTTGTATGTACTATGTACACGTATTCCTACATCATTGTTTCAGTAGATATTTATGCACTGCTTCAAAACAAAGTGTGTATACAAAATTAGGGGGTGTATACTAAAGGTTATGGGTAAAAGAAAATATCAGGTCAAATCTTTTCCTCTTTTGTTTACTATCGGAAATAGTATGCATACTTTGTCATTTCCATGTGCTTGCATTCTTTTTAACTGTACTTGGTGCATTTTACTTTTTACCTGCTAATTATCATCCATTAAAGTAGAGAGAACAACGCTTTCGCTTTCCAACTCAACAATTCACACAGGCATAAAATGTAGTGTTGACGTTACTCCTAAATGCCTCAAGCATACAGAATCTTCGGATAGATCTTGTACACATTTCGCTTTCTTTGTGAACGGGTAGTTATTTCTTTTTTATTTATTGAAAGGAAGATATTTTTATTTTTAAGTCATTTGTGCTACTTATTACTTCTTTTACCTGAAGGTAATGATTCAAACCTGGGATGATGTTGAATTTACAATCCTTGCTTCTTTCCCTTCTTAAAATTCTTAGCGAGGCTAAATGATTAAGTCGATTGTGAGCAAACATGAGAGAAAGAGAAAAGGCAGAGAGAAAAAATGTGAGTTTTCCATATAGGATGTTGAAGGACCAGTTAATTTTTAATGAAAGAATTAACAAGCTTTGCTTCAAAGGATACTTTTCATAAATACTTCTTACAAGGGACACTTTTCACATGTAACGCGTTTTTTGAAACGAGACTCGCTTTAACGTTAACATGTAGGTACTTACTTACCAGGGTGATTTTTCCTGGATGATTTTTGTCTCTTTCTTCCTGGTTAATTTTTATCTCCTTTCCGGATTGGTTTTTGCCTCTTTTGTCCAAGACGATTTTTGTTCCTTTCCTCCAGACTTTTATTTTGGTTTTATACTGGATTTTAGTGTGATTCTTCCTGAATTATTTTCGGCTCTTTCTTCCTTATTAAAAAATACTAAAAGTATCCCGTTACAAAGAAACAAAAATTAATCCCGAAACGAGAAACGAAAAATCATACAGTTCGAAAGATACAAAAAGATCCTTGATCGAAAGAGCCGAAAATAATTCAGGAAGAAGCAAAATCTAAAATCCAGTATATAACATAAACCAAAGTAAGTCTGGAGGAAAGCGACAAAAATCATGTTGGACAATAGAGACAAAAAGTAATCCGGAAAGTAGATAAAAATTATCCAGGAAGAAAGAGACAGAATTCATCCAGGAAAAACGAGAAAAATAATCCCGGAAGAACGAGAAAAATTTTACCCATGGAGAAATAGACAAAAGTCACCCAGGATGAAAGAGACTACAATAAGCCAGTAAAAAAATAAGCCAGGAAGAAAAAGACAATAACAGGAGTAAAGAGACAAAGGCCCTACAACCGTATCTGAAGTATGTCAACTTTATAACGGACGTACAGTAGGCATAGTTACACGCCTGGAATAAAATGGTCAAAATAAAAAAATTGCAAAGGGGGTGACCCTTTGGATGGTTGAAACCCCATGTTAAATCCCATTTAAAAATTGGGGCGCGCGCCAGGCGTGATTTTCAAAATGACCTCAGAGGTCAACAACGCAAAATGCATTCGAACTGCTTTACTCACGAGGTAGTACCTACCTACATGTTAATGTTAAGGCTGCTCTCGTTTCAAAAGGCCGTTACATGACAAGTGTCCCTTGTTAGACCCTTTATTCATGACGTCTGTTCACTTCATTACTTGCTCAAGACTACTGTTTCCATCTTTCATATTAATTTTTATCTTCCCAATCATAATAATAATAAGAATAAGTCATAAGAATCAACCATAATAAAAATAAGTCAGGAAGCAATGCTATTCATATGTAGCATAAGTCAGCAAGCAATGCTAATCTCATAGCAAAAAGCGTTGCAGCAATAAGCAATATTCACATGTGACATTATTAATTATTTAAACTATCTGATTTATTCACAAACCGCATACTCATTCATTACATTTTCAACAAGAGGACCCATTTCCACACGTACTCTACATCAGAATATGTCCACATTTCTTAAATACATACAGCTAGTGTACATAGTACATACGTATGTATATAGCTAGTCATACATAGTGATTCATGCACATATTAATATACGCCACTGAAGGGCTCAATAAATATGTACTTATACTTGACTATGAATGTGTACGTAACCAGTGGACAACAAGAGGGAAAGAGAGAGAGAAGAGGGAAGATTTGTTGACTTGCTTACCTAACCCCGATACATACTTTCTAGATACTGGTTGAGGGATAAGTAATAATTATAATGAAGATGTGCTGCCTAAAAGGAATGAGTACAAAAGATGAATCTGCGAGGATGCTTCATTTTGTCCTCATCATTGACCCAAAACCTCGTGTATAAGTTAAAGAACGATGACTATACAAAAATAGGAATCTCATAATCAAAATTAAAAAAAAAAAACCACTCCACACAGACACATATGTTCTTTTGGGGCACAGGTGGGTGAATCTGCTGAGATAAATAGTGACAATGTCAATGTCGCATGTGACTGACTTTTTGTACATTGCCGTTCTGACACCTTTATTTTTTACCCCAATTTAGGTTTTTTCTCCGTGAAATCATGTAAATAAGAATTGATCCTATGCAAACGTATTATGTGGTTGGGAAAGGATAAAGGTTACACAGAAGGATGGAGGCGCGTCATTGATTAATTTTTTTCTGTGTACGTACACAATTACCTTTTGGTTTACCTGCCCTGGAGAATATGCTGTCATCCGTTCATCATCGTTCCAGGGAGGCTGAGGGGGGAAATGTGGTGGCAGGGACAATGGAGTCTTGGTACAACAGAATTTTTTGTGTCCCAACTCTCTATTCCTTTTCTCCAGAATAATAATCTCCCTCCCCATTCATCTCTCTCCCGACCTCTAGGCCTCTCTCGCTCTCTCTCAGCATTCGCCATTCTCCCCTGATAAGGTAGTCACGTAAATCGACTTGACACTTGAGTCTCTGTTTGTCGTACTTGACACTTGAGTCAACACAATCAATGAGAACAAAAAAAATTTTTTTTTTTGCTTATTGCCAATCTCACATCCACATGGTCACTGGTGGTGATTGTTGTAACCAGATAGGAATCAGTGAGAACATGAATTGATTTCTCCATCCCGCATTATTACTTACGACCATATGCTTGTCTTTTATTTCCTTCACCGTCACTAAATGCGTACAGCCATTACATACATATGTACACATTTTATATTCGGGAGCCGCATCACGGAGAGTTCCAGATGGACGGACGGGGAATGTAATTTGCCTTTTTTTTTGCTACCCATGACTACCATTTACATCTACATATGGAAGCTTTTTGTTCGGAGAAATCGAACACATGTCCTATAATTGGGTTCTTTGTGTCCGTAAATGGTATAGTAGTATAGTTTGTGTGTACATTCCCTACATCTATGCTTCCTTTTTGTGTCTTCTCCTATTTACCCACACGTGGTCTCAGCAGCACGTCTAACTTCAGATGGGATGACATGAAATGGGATTTTGAGACGAGGATTTTGCAGAGCAGAGTGTGCAAATAGGAAATTAGTTCGTCCTAATTTCCTTCGGTACATCGAGCAGCACAGCTTCTTTTAAACTATGTTCAGTCCATATTTAAGATGATCCATTGTACAGGAATGACTTGCGAAAAGATGTATACAAAAAAAGAGGGGTTTCATTGAGTAACGGGGTTTTTGGGGGTTTCAAAAAAAAAAAAAAAAAGACCCCAGGGCAAGCCGTGATGTCGTATATAGGTTGAAGTACGGCATCAGCGAATAAACTTATATGTATATCAATATATGTATATATGTATATTTTTAGTACATGGGTCTCCACAGGATGAGGTCGTTAGAAAATGTAGAGAGCTTGTAACTGGCACAACTACTGCGGTTCGTATTGTTTACAGTAGATCATTTGTTATACACGTAAACTCGTTACTTTCTGGTCAGTCGGCGAAACTGACCATGCCTTTAGCCTTGACTGGACTATTGGTTTACATGATGAACTATTTGCAATGCTGGAACGCTTTGGTATTTCCTTCCACTTTTGGACTTGCTTCTATTTGATGAAATTTCCCCAAATAGAATTAGGGACTTTTATAATTTGGGACTTTTCCATTTTCTCTATATAAATGCGGGGATTTTTCCAGAAAAACGTACTTCAACAAGATTTCAAGTACGGTTGAATTCTCCGAATTTTGAACCCTTGCCAATTTGACCGAGAGGAGGAATTTCCGATTGTTTGGGATTTTTTTTTACTCCCCCAGAGTTAATAGTAAATGTTTACGATAAAATCCCCTGGACCCTTGAGGTTTTATTTGCGGATACATACAAAATTGGATGGAAGTTACGTCCTCGTGAATGTAATTAATTTTCAATCGGCGACAGTCTTTGCTTTTATTGGAGATAAAAAAAAAGACTGAATTGGATTTTCCCACGTGAATCCAATATCACTGGATAAATGTGGACGTGGTGTCTTTTTTTTTTTAAGGATTACAGGGGATTTTGAACATTACATTGTTCCGTGCTTGGGACTACTTGAAAATGAAGCTGATAATATCAGCTGGTTTTTTTTTTCTCCTGATATATATTCCAGAAGCAGGAGACGATAGCAGTGTCGGACGTTGACTGCAATCAAGAGTTTGCCGAGTAATCATGAAAGCCCCAATAACTTTGGATGGTGTTCTATCCAAAATGTATATAACAATTCTAATTGTTCCTTCTCACTCCATCCTATAGTGAACTATCATCGGTGGAGCTTGAATGGGACTTTATTAATTGATGACTCGGTGCTTCTCTCTCTCTCTCTTTCTCTCTGTGCTTCAATCTCCCTATTCTCACATTGAGTCTTATAAATAATTCAACTCAGGATTGACACGTATACGAAGCCAGAAAAAGAGATATACTCGGAGATTGTCGAGAGAGATGAGAGGCGGACGACGAGTATCTCCACTGATTTCTCTTTGTGGAAGTAATAATAAATGTTAGCTAATATTAACAACAAGAATTATTTTCTTGTCCTATGGCTCCCACTCCTCATGTTCGTGGCATCATAATGGGTGACCGCACACTTTAATACAGATGCTATTTTATCAAAATGATGACTGTAATCCCGTTGCGGTTAACGTGAGACCGCAAGAGTATTTCTATATGTACGGCATCTCTGCAAATACTCTCAGGCTATATATACACGGTTTTTCAAGGAATGGAGAAGATCCCATATTGTATACCAATGTCTAAAATAAAATTCTTTCATTTTGTTCATACCGTCGAAATAGATGTCTCAATACATATTTGCAGGTGCAAGTGATTTCTATAAGTGTGTTATACCACACAATGGAATCCGTTCACTCCACCGGTTTTAGAATAAAAATGATTGGGAATTATTCTAATTTATTATATTTTCTCCCCGTGTAACCTTGCCAAGTATGCGCCGTTGTATTCAATGCAAAATTATGGCTTAATACCCTTGTGGGTATGATTATTACGATGGACTTTTATAAGTTGATTGAAAATTTCTCCTTTTACCTTCTCATTTCCCCATTGACAGATTGGGCCTTCAATGGTTAAGGGGATGCTTTCGAGACTTGTGGTGCCTTCATGCATACAAATAAAAAGCTGATGCATAAAAGGACCAAAAAATATAAACTTTTTTTTAAGAGAGAAAAAATAAATCCTTCCACATTACTACTACCTTATTACATGCTTTCCGCTTCAATGTTCACGGCACGAGAAAATGAAGGTATGTGGTATTGTTGAAGTGAAGATTGGTCTTATTAGACTACCAAAAATACCCCATTATTTATGCATACAGGAAAAGTATCCCTATCTTTTCCCATGCCATGTCATTGGTGACGACAAAACTTTTTAAACTTACTACCAGTCTTTGAGAGAGTATGGTCAAATGCTTAAAAGAGTCTAGTATTTATTATGGATGGTAACGTAACTTTGTATTTAAATGCACTTTTTATGTGGTTGGTGATTATAGTATGTGTACGTGTACCCAGATTTCACTTTGGTATGGATTTTTTTTACGCCTTGGTTTCTACGCTTTTCCCGTAACCATTTATCTACATATACCTTTAAAGTAATAGACGGACCACCTCACGTTTCTTTTTACCTTCAAAGCATGTTACACGGATCAATTGGCAAAAAGCGCGTCAAAAGTGTTTATAAGCTGTTTAGGAAGGCCTGAAAAGATTTTTCCCCCTTTTACTTTATTATGATTTTTTTTTTGTGTCGGTATTTCCTTTCGCTTCTTTGTGATCGAACCCATTTGCAGGGTAATTATGTGGAGCAAAAGAAAGTTTCGAAGGGGGTTAGAGATTCGCAGAATTTTTTTTAAAACAATTTCTCGCATTAAACAATTTCTTTATGTTGGAGTAGTCCTTCCTATTACAAAATAATAAAAATAAATAAAATAACGGAGCTCAGTGCCCAAACAAAGTCTTTTTCACTCAATTGTATTCTTTGGGATCTCACCACGACGTGATGGAAAGTATAGATGGATCAAATAAAGAAAAGGATTGAAAGTTTCAAGGAAGCAATGGGATGGAGCACATGAGTTGGAAGTGCATTCACATTTTTATGGCGACGAAACATTGTGAAGGAGGAGGCTAAAAATAGCGTGTGTATAAATACCTACATACTAATAACGGAAATACCTTCCCCTGCTCAAATTAAGCATTTCGAAATGAAAGATTGTATGCACACATCTGTATGGGAAACTGCGGAAGAGCGTACTTATGTACATGGAAAGGGTTAGGCGGCTTTACTCACTTCAAAAGAAAAGAAAACGGAAGGAAAATGCATATGTAGACTCTAAACAGGAACTGGACAGTCCATAAAAAAGCATTGGCAATACTACAACTGCATTGGAATGACCCTTTAAACAGGGGTTGATGCTCTAAAGGAAAAAATGCAGTTCCATGGGAAGGAAGTTTTTGATTTTTATGGAGAAAATCCTACTTGTGTCACTCTAAATGGGAATATTTTCTTTCCAAAACGTTTCCAGAAAAAGGTAAAGAACACTGACCTTAACGCTACTAAGTCTTAACTGTGTGAAATTTGCCCTGAGATTTTTCTGGAGGGGATTGACACGCACACAGTGTATACATGCTATGCCAAGAAATGGCCAAGGGATAAAGTACGCATAACGGCAATATTTTTGCAACTGTCCCATTTATCTTGGACCAAGTTGGCTGTTCAGGAAAATGAATACTGAAATGTGTTCGTGTTGTTTGTGACCACCATACACTTTTCATTTTCGAGTGCTTTAAAAGTAATTTTAAAATTTCGAATTATTATCACAATTATATTTATGCGCATGCCAACCTTTCAGGCTGCAATTGTAGTCTTTTGTGCCAAAAGGGTCCTTCTGTGGGGGCTGAGAAAGTTCGTGACTTGAAGATTTAATTGCCATAAAAACAATTTCATTTTATTTTTTGTATGTACATAAATATGTAATATCCTAAGTATTTACTTTTATTCTGCTAGAACAAATTGCATTTAAGTGGGATTTTTTTGTTTTTGAAGGCAATGATGCTCATACTGACATTTTTAAGTGGAATATTGGCCGTTCTTGATAACTATAATCTTATTTTTTTCCATTTTCATTATTTACTACCAACGATTTCCAAACAATGCTCGGCGATGAGTTTTCTGCTGTCAGAATGATTTGTGGATGTGGGATAGTGTCGATGACTGCAATAGATTTTTTAGTATTTCGTATTTTCAGCAACAAAGAAATATGAGGCGGAAGGGGAGCCTCAAAGATAGAATGATTTACTGTTGGACCCTTTCTAACCCGTTTAAACGAGAACCAAATGTCTTAACACGATGAGCGTATACATTGTACATATGTATGTATATGTGTATATGTATACCGTCAATGGAATATTTCTGCAGAATTTGAGAACTTAAAATATGCCGGGACAGCACTAAATTATTGTACTAGTGGCGTTACTACAAAAAAATAAAACTCAACAAATTAATTTCAGCTAAGCCAGCGGTATTTACATGAATTCCAGTTAGTAAACCGAAACCTTGAACAAAAATTAATCCCCGCCCTTTTAAGTGACTTTTTTTTACAGAAATTTTAATAGGAAATAGTGGAGGTATAGTTACCGGAAATGTGTCGCGTGACTGCGTGACACAAAAACAAAAAAGAATGCCACCATCATGACCATGTGGCAGAGTTTAGTACAGAATGTATGTACATAGATAATTTGCTACTATCTCATTTAGACAAAATATCTTGAGCTTGAGCCATGGTACCCATTGTTTTTCCCACGAATACGACAGATGAGAGGATGAGACGCCAGTAGGAAAGGGTTAGATTAGATGTATGTAGACACGAGTCTTTGCACAAGAAAAAAGATTCACCCAAATGGTGGAACACATGTAAAGGAATGTATTATTTATGTACATGAGTGAGATTTTTGTGAATATACTCAGGTATAACCAACCTGATTACATGGTATAGAAAAATCATGAAGATTCAAAGGGTATGAAGTTGAAAACTTTGAGGACCTCAAAGGAATATTATTTGCTTGCAAAAAAAAACTTTGTCTAAGGATTAAGGAGGCAAGAAGTAGATTATAACTATACGCACACTGGCACGCACACACCTTTGCAAAGCATTTTAGATCGTTGAACTTTATATTGTAGTTAATTGATAAGGTTGGAACTAAACCGGTTTCCGAGTTTTGTATCTTTTTTTTTTGTTTTTCTTCTTCTCTATATTCACCTGTATACACCGGAGCCTATCAAAGTACAGCTTTCACATATTCACAAAATATGTCTTCTGTCTCTGCCTCTACTCCTTTTGATCATGTGTAGATGCATACAGACTCTTATACACACGGTATTATACAGGTTAAAATTGCCTATAGATAAACCTGTACTACATCTCAGCCTTGCTCGTTCATCATGAGCTTCATCATCACCATAACACGCTGTCATTGCTTTTTGTTCTTGAGGGTTTCAGCCCAACTTCTGTCCCCCACCCCCCCAAGAAAAACCTTTGTTCTTGCTCATTCACTGACCCCATTGAAAAAAGTGGATGTATGGAAGGTTAAAACAAACAATTTTGGGGAATAAAATTCTATATTTAAATTTTAATTGCTCTAATATAATGATTTCGACCTTGCTTTACTCCACAATGAGGAGAATTACTATCCCTTATTAAACGTACATTTGTATATTTAAATAATTCCTGGGATATAAATATACACAGTGGATGCTGTAATAATGAAAGAAGGGTTCTTAATTTCTAAATATTTTGTTCTTTCTTTTTTGTTGCAGTTTTTTCAGACGGAGCAGCAGAGTCCAAGAACCTCAAGAGACTGCTGTGCTTTGCTGTGGGCAGTTTACTAGGAGATGTTTTCTTACATCTGCTCCCAGAAGCATGGATGAATGCACGGAGTGAGTTTTTTTTTCCTTGTCTGTACGGGAATTTTTTTTCAATGAGAATCACCTCTACGAACAGAATATTATTAGTAATATATATAATTTTTATAATAACAATGTATGGAGACTGGAGACTGAGGGTTTTTTTTCTTTTAATTTTCTCCCTCCTTGTATAGCATCGGGTTCCAGCAACCATGACACGATGTTGTTCCTTGGCTACTGGATTCTCGCAGGAATCGTCTGTTTTGTGATTTGTGAGAAGCTTGCCGTGTATGGACAAGATGATGATGAAGACAGCCATAGTAGTAGTAGTAGCAATAGCAAAGACCATCCGGACTCATCGAATAACAATGTAGACAAGTCAAAGATCTGCAATAGTCATGACGCGGACCATTCACGCGGAGGGTCACAGCAGAAAAGCAAGCGGGTGAG
This sequence comes from Disparrhopalites patrizii, assembly GCA_034698585.1. Classification (NCBI taxonomy): domain Eukaryota; kingdom Metazoa; phylum Arthropoda; class Collembola; order Symphypleona; family Sminthuridae; genus Disparrhopalites; species Disparrhopalites patrizii. Next base: position 27,481 of record JAQGBT010001293.1, read on the forward strand.
GCTTGAACAATGCCTACAACTGTTTATGACCTTGGACTGTTCAAGTTCATCACTTTGAAAGTGCAGATTTTTATATTAAATGCTTGAGATGTTTTTAAAGTACGATTTTTTGTTTCAATTTCAGATTGCAGGTTACCTAAATCTCGTTGCGAACGGGTTCGATAATTTTACTCATGGATTAGCAGTGGCAGGGAGTTTTATAATTTCCCCTCGAATCGGCTTTCTCACCACTGGAGCTATTCTTCTCCATGAGATCCCGCATGAAATAGGAGATTTTGCCATTCTTCTGAGGTCGGGATTTAACCCTTGGAGTGCAGCCAAGGCTCAGCTGTCCACTGCTAGCATTGGTTTATTTGGAGCCGTAGTCACTTTGGGCGTTGATTGCATGAAGACCATTGGTAAATTTTTTTGTATACTGGAATTTGGAGGAAAGTAAAATATTGTGACCTTCAAAAACTAGTGTGCTCGCTACCATTGAAATAAGGCACATATTGGCTAGAAGCTTAATAATTGCAAATGAGGAAATGGATAAGAAATCAAGGAAATACAGCTGTGAATAATTGGCTACTTATTTTGAAGATGTTTTTTGAAGATGTTTTTTTAAAAGATCCTCTTACAAAAAATAATTTAAAAAGTTAACCTTTTCTTGAACTCCATTAATGGCGCGGTTTATTTTTTTAAGATGCAGATGTAATATGAATTTTTTTAGGTGATTTCACATGGTGGATCCTCCCATTCACGTCCGGTGGCTTCATCAACATTGCACTGACAAATCTCCTCCCGGATTTAATCAAAGAGGAGGATCCAAAGGAATCATGTAAACAGTTAGCTAGTCTGATGTTGGGAGTTGGAGTCATGGGATTGGTCACCGTCCTTTTTGAAGGCTGAAAATAAAATATGGATATGGATGAAAAATATGTTATTTTCTCCCAGCACCCATCACAAATACCTGTAGAGAAATTTAAATGTAAATTCCGTGGTGCTGATGGGTTGGGGTGGGGAAGAGGACGACATACATACATATTATGCAAACCATTTGTTATATGATATAATACCTAATATTGTTATATTTATATTGATATGTCAATAAGCATACTTCTACGTACACATGTAAAACGAGCGAATGCGCGGGCGAGAGCAAGGGACAACCATTAATTCTAATGAGAAATTATTCATATCGGATAATTTTTTTTTGTTATCTTGAATTTTACTACAATTGTGTATACTTCACGAAACGTTTCCAAATATCCGTCTTCCAAATATAATATTTACGATATATACATATAATACCTACAAAACAAAGCAACGGCAATCCTAAGTAAGAAAGGAAAAATAAATAAAACTCTGTGTGATTATTATTTTACAATGAATACATGATTTCAAGACTTCGCAGAAAATGTCGCAAAAAATACTATATTATACAGATTATACGTATATACATATATATTTAAATAAATCAATGTAAACATATTTAAAGCAGTTTAAAACAATCAAAGTAAAATAAATTTAAATTAATAAAAACTTCAGTCTTTCCATCTGTTAGCCAAACATTATTTTTATAAAATCACCATTCCCTTTATTTTTTAATTTTATTTTTACCACCAATTATATTTCCCCACATGTTCATGCTCCAAAAATGATTCTTCATCGTCATCTATAGATAGAAGGATATTGAATGACCGTCTTTCAGAGCCGCAGGCCAAGGAATTGTTCTCACATTCTCCTTCCACAGCTCTCTGAATTATTAGTGGCTCTTGAAGGGGTTGAAGCACCTGGAAAATCCCCCCAAGAAAAAAAAAGTAATTCCGTTTCAAATCCATTCAACAAATTAGTATTTGTCCTATACAAAATTATTCCCTTTACTTTTCCTATAAACTAACTCCGGAAATGCACTCACTTGAATTTCAGGTTCATCTGAGGGCAAAATCCGTGTCCACATGAAGACTGCCAGGATGAGAAGGGCCAAAATAATGCAGAGAAGCCTGAAATATGGGCTTCTAAAAATGCTCGGTCGTTTCTTCTCAATCATAATCACAGTTGGCCCCGGCCTGTAACTTGTTAGTACCTGTTCAAAGCAAAAAAAAAAAAACAACAACCACATGCTTATCAAATTGTTACAATTGTTAAAATAATTTGAACTAAAATTACCACTGCCTACATATGTATGGAATGAATCACAAATGGTTTACAGGGAATTTAAAAAAAATAAAGCCTTGGAAATAAAATAAAAACCCAAGTAATTTGACGTACCTCAGTGAGTCCCACCGGAGACGAGGGTGACTTGTACTGGTACGAAAACTGTGGTCTCTGCCTAGGCTGGACGTTTGTGTAAGCGGAAGCATTATTATTTTGATTGTTATTAACACTCAATGGATTATTCCACTGGGGGTAATAATAGGGATGGAGGTAATTATTATTTCGATTGTAATTTTTCTTCTGATTTTCTTGGTTACAAAAATCGTAAGCGGCCATTGTAAAAAAAGTAATTAAAAACTGGTTCAAAAGTTAAGAAGAGATTCGTGAAAAAGTTAAAAAAAAAATTGGAGTTTCCAGTGCTTCACAACCACTTGTCTGTGACAATGACAGGGGAAGGACAAAGAAATGGTGCATTTGAGATATTATTCGAGTAAATATCCTTCTTTGAAGAAGGTTGCGAAGGGCAAATAAAAGTGCAGGAAGGATGGTTAAAGGAGGAGACATAAAATGAGCAGTGACATTCAATTTTTTCTTTGCATTTCAATTGTAGGATAATGAGTAAATTTTAGTCTTTATGCAATTTACAAGAAACGTCAAATAACCCATTGTATGTAGATAGTTGTACATTTGTTCTAACGGTAAGTGCCCTTTCTCTTGTCATTTCATATTCCTGTTAAACAAATGCCTTCACTCTGACGTACGAAAACTGTTTTCACAAATATTTGTTGTCGCATTTTATTTCTTTGCAAAAATGAACGCATTAAATTGCATAACAAATGACAAAATCGTCCAGGAATCGTGCTTTTGAAAATGGTTAAATGGTGACAATATTAATCCGGGATAGTGAAGTATTATTGTTGAAGTATTTACTGTTATTTTTCGCCCGTAATTTATGGAGCGATTTATACCTCTTCATGTTTTTGTAAATACGACGCCCTACCATCTTTGAAAAGCGGAAACAACCAGAAAGTATTCCGTAAGGTAGAGCTACAGGGATCCCCCGTCAACTCTCGCCTACTCAAATCTGTGCTCTCTCCTTTTTATGGGAAACAAATATCCTCAGCTTACCATCACAGGCAGACCAAAATATATTGAAAATATATTTTGCAGGTCGACCCATGTTTTGAGATTAATAAATGATAGAAAGGGTAAAGGAAAATACCAATAAATTCGAGGGCACATAATATAATATAACGGAATTAATAATTACAGAATCAGTACTCCAACATTTACTATTTACTTTGCTAGTCTGGGTAAATACATATGTGATTATGTATTACCAAAATAACCAGGGGCATCAAGTAAAAGCGACACCATACACCCCAACACCCCGAATGTCTGCAACACATTTTGGCTACCCTGGACTTTCCGAATAAATAAATATTCGCGAATAAATCGAGTATAAAAAACATTAAAAGATTAATAAATTTAAAAAAACTGATTTCTCATGGCAAAATTTTCCGAAAATAAACTCGAGAACAGGCTATTTAGGGAAATTTTTGTAGGATTACTTTGAAAACGACGTGTTTTTAATTAAGGTTGACATTTAAAGCAAAATTTGGGAGCATAAAGCTTAGGTAGATGTACTGTTGCTTGCATATTAGCAAATCGTCGTGTAAGTATCAAAACTGGCCAAGTCATATGTAATCCTTATGTACGATAGTCTATTTTGACACTTAAACGACGAAATGCTTATATGCTGTTGAAAACTACAAAGACAATATATAACAATATGAGAATATTACCATTTATTACTTCAAATCTTTTTACATTTGCTTTTGATCATTTTGCTGCAAAAGTGAAAAACTGTAAAATTGGCTCATTTTGTCAAATTCAAAAGGTATTATATGAGTCACTCAAAAGCATAATTTTGAAAAGCGTTATTTATTGTGGTAAAAGGCAAAAATTTGAAAAGCGTAATTTCAATTCCGATACTTTGACCTTCTGTGAGCATTATTAGGACGAATCAAATGAGTTTGCATTATTTGTACCCCATGAAGGACAGGATTCCCCATGACTCTGCTTCATAATTCGGCCCCGAACCATTCTATAACTAATTACCCTTGCTATGCACAGCCCCGTTGAATAAAATATGTGAATACTCGTCCTAAAACTAAAACGCATGTTGGGAATTGGATTTGAAACGAAATTAAATTCCCCCTGCTTTACAATTGCTAATTTGCAAGTGTTTTTGTACCTTATTATTCGTATTGGCAAAAACAAATCGAATTACGAGCATATATCTGCGTCTGTGTATAATTTATACACACATATTTATGGGTAATAATGTTTGGTTTAGTGCTAGTGCGGTTATGTCTAAATACTATCATGCTTTCCCATATTAATGCAATTATTTACAAAGTCTCTGAAGGATTTTGGGGAAACTACGATTTTGTCAAAAACATTCTGATGCTGGAAAATGGTGGTGGAGCAACTAATGAGTACATTCGGATGCCCTTTCGACGTTCATAGAAATCCCTGTTCAAAGGTCATCATTCATCACATATTCCATTGTGAACCCTTCCCTCCTCCCACCCTTTGGTGACACCCAGAGTAAATGGAATTCTGATGCATTTAGGGAAAAGACAAAAAAAATGCTAATTACAAGCATTGAAATCTCCATAAATTTAATCAGAATGTTGACAGAAAGAAAATTGACGCATATTTTTTTAATATAATTATTGAGTGAGTCAAAGACATTAAAATGGCCTCATAGGATGAGGCTCGGGGAGATTTCATCCCTTTCCCTCGCATTATCATACACGCGAAGAAAGTGCCTGGTGCAGTCCGTGCTTGAGAAGCCATTCCTTTTGAAATGCCGATCTTTTTCAAATGGAAATGAACTGATTGGGTCGAGACTCTCATCTCTCTTTGACTTTTGTGTGGCAGTTGGAAATTGATTTTATTTTGCAGGGAAAGAGAATATAATAAGGGCCCAAGAAATTACAAAGACCAAATGTCGATGAATCTTTCCACACCATCATCCTATATCCCATGTTCCCTTTCCCTTATGTACCTAATCGACTCGTGGTGAACGGGGAAGGGAAGGAGGGAGAGACGATAGACGCGATGGACAAGTGTGCGAGAATTAATTAAATGCTGAATATGTTTATGAACTGCCGAATAGTGTGGTAATCAAATCCCTGTTCTCCCCCTCCAACATTTCCCTCTGTCAATAAGTGAGCTGATTACAGTGGCCGCTCTCATAGGAAAAACATAATAGGACAGATTGCGCTTTCAAACGAAAGGAAAGAAAAAATTAAAAATTAATAGCAACTCCTTTATTTATTCTATTTTTCTAATGAAAAAAAAATTATGGGGGACGAACAAAAACAACATTCTTTTTGCATCGTTGAATCACGGATATCCCTCGTATTGTACTGGGCCTTTTGGGAATGCTCTTGGCGAACATGTTGCAGACACACATCTTTCCTCGTCTGTCTTTGATTTTCTTCTTCTCTCTCTCTCTCTCTCTCTCCTCCTTTAGAATGCAAGAGGTTCTGTCACGTATTGACTAAAATTTAATAATATTGAGCACACTACATATTTTGACTTGGCAAATAGTAAATGCCATGATTTAATCGAATGCATGATGCATGGAGAAAAGAAAGAAAGTGAAATAGAGAAAAAGAGACAGAAAGAAAGAGAGAGAGAGAGAACGCGAGAGAGAAAGCAAAAAGTTCTGGCACGTCCTACATTGTTCACAACAAGAGTATGAGAAAGCATTCATTGAATTACATGCTATGGCGATTCCCATTCTCTCACGCCTATTTTCCTCCTTTCCCCATTTAAAAAAAAAATATTTTATTCCGAAGCAGCAATCAAATGGATTCAATGGTCCTCGCATGAAAAAATGCAAGTCGTCTATATATATTTATATGTATGTGACCATCCATTCCTACATCAATAGAGATTTCGGCTGTTCCTATAGCACACACAAAACATGTGCCGTATTGCAGGGAGTGATGCGGGGCTTTACGTATAGGGAACTTTACAAACAGGAAGGGGACAGAATGAGAGCGAGAGAGCAAGAGAGAGGCAGAGAGAGGAGAGAGAGACAAAGAGAGAGACAGAGAGAGAGACAGAGAGAGACAGAGAGAGAGACAGAGAGAGAGAC